>JAOWBR010189854.1:0-10173 GCA_028571145.1 Dionaea muscipula | reverse complement strand
CTTGTAGTTGTATTTATACATTTGATGCTTCCGCATGATTTCTTTTATCGATTATGATCCTTTTTAGTTCATTGTTTTCGGTTTCATGGCTTCAATGACTCGTGGCTCACACCACGGGTTATCACCGGTAGCATACGGGTTTTCGGTATTACACTCATGCTCAGAACACTCAATAAGGGCCATAAAGCGGGCTATCGTGCTAGAGACTCGTCTACTGCCACCACTCCTTAGGACGCAACAACGCCCTCATGCATCCTAATGCTCCATCGCAGGAAGCCTAGATCTGTGTGAGCAGTTTAAAGGCCGACACCATAAATGTCATTTATTGCTCATCAACAGCTTCGGCACACGGATCGTTTCGTCATAAAGACGACCCTTTCATTTTCCCATGGCGTGGTAAATTGGCCCGTCAACAGATAGCATGTGTTAACAATGGAGATGGAACAAAAGGCAGTTAGAGGAAGAATAGTGTCCAAATTGGGGTAGCAATGTGTTAACAATCCCTCCAATAGAGATTTGTTGTTCATCGTCTGACCGTCCAAGCACGGTTGCTTCAGCAAGAAAAAAAAAATTTTGTTTTGCATTTGCACCGTCCACCCTTTTTTGAGCCTATAAAAAGATGGCATCAGGTTGAGCAAACGCAAGAGGAACAACAAGGTAGGAAAAAAAAAATCCCAGAGAGAAAAAGAGAGTGCAAAGCATGTGAAGCAGATGATGAAAAATTAATTGGTGTTTTGGGGGAGTGTTAGATTAAACACCGTTTATGTTTAACAATGGTGTGGTGCGAAAGATTCATGAAATTTCTCTCTAATGCAATAGAATCTCTACTACTTATGGACGTATCCAATTATTTATTCGACAATTGACTAACCACATAAATCTGTGTATTTTTTAATTTTACACTCATTATTTATTCTGCTGTTCCACGGCACAACGCAACGCAACTACCCGAGTTAAACAAATCTGATGGAAGTTGCTACTGATAATGGATGATGCAAATAAATTAACAGCAATGTTATTCTGTGGAGTCATTGGGCATAATCGTACCACCCTGCACGCTAACTGCTTAAGGCCAACAATCTTATGAAGAGGGAATTACATGGACGATTAAACAGAAAAGCAATGGCAACAGGTTTAGAAACGAAATCATCGTGCAACTTTTCTTGTAGGGATCAGAATCAAATAACAAAGGCTTCCATGAAGAAGCTATAGGCAAGGATTGAGCCAGTCTCACATCAAAATCAAGCTTCAATTTATAATTTGGGAGTCATGCTATTCGGACAGAAAATGAAACAGAAAGGCAGACGCCAGGGCCCACTCATAGAGAGAAACAAAGTGCAAATCACGTGTATGAGCGATGGGAGGAGGGTGGGGCAGAGAGGAAAATGAGTAAAGTGGGCCCCTGAATAAAAGGCCCAGGATCAAAGGGTAGCGAGCAATGAGCAATTAATTACCCATGGAAGCAGGCTCAGATAATGACCGATGGAAGTGCGCAGGCTCAGATTTTCTGCTTCCACCCACTCAGTATTATTCTACCCTGAAAGCAAGACATTTGCATCACTTAACGTCATACTGCAAATTTCAAGTCGTAAATATCCATAAATATTCAGCATCTGAGAAAGTGGTTACAATATACAGATGTCATCTGGAGAGTTTTGAGTGTAAAATGATCTGTATGATTCTCACACAACTGGAAATTAGTGTGGCTTGATCCAATCCAAAATCTTTTACCACACGAACCTCACCGAAGATCAACCACTTCAAATCTCAAGGTCGGGTTTATGAAAACGTGAGAGCAGTGTTGATATAACGCGCTACCATCTGAAGGCTCTTCGTGGGGATGGAAACCTCGCTGTTGGCAACTTCGGATAACAGAAAGACCACCTGGATCTGATAGGTGAAATATCCCGTGCGGACTGAAATAACACAAAGCAGAACAATGTAGCATGCCTCAGTTGAAAGAGAGAAGGTACACTGCCGACATGAATTTATATTCTTTATATCATGGAATGACAAACACAAGCTCATAACGAAACTAACGGGGGTTTGCTCTTGATGTGAAAAAAACCAGAAATTCAAAGAATTCCAAAGCAGGCTTTTTCTGAATGACAAAACAAATTGAGCCTCAGACAACATTGAAAAATATAAAATCACTTGTTAGATCCTTCAATTGACCCAGACATGCATCCAACATGGTTACAGGAAGAGAGATGATAAACAATCTCCAGGCTAAAATTCACTGCATTCATTTACAACCCCAGCGCAGGCTTGTGTGATTTCTTAAAACAACATGCTCCTTGGCACAGGATTATTTCACTTCAAAATTTTGTAGTCCCTAGTAATCAATGTTCAAGCACATATCTAATTGCGTGAGAAATCTAATGCTTGTTTCTTTTCCCCTCTCTTTTATAGAGGAAAAATAGACGATGATGCAGAATGAGCAATACAAGGGCAAATGGTGTCAAACCTGGACGTATCTGTAGGAGCCATCACAATCGCAACTGCTTCAGGCAACATAATCTAACAGCATAACATGAGAAAAAGGATCAAGAAACTGATTCAAGTATAACACTAGGCACTATTACAACCAGTGACATATATCACAGAATTCAAATTTAAGACAAAACGATACTGTTATCAGACTAACAAGAAGCAGTTAACCTTTGAGTAGAGCAACATATATGCATCTCCCAAATCCTAAGATAGACCAGCATTTCTCTAAATACCTCACCACCCCTGGGACACTTCTACACTTTCTCTAGAGAAGAGTTCCCATAGAGCCCAAGGAAGAAAAGAAAAAGGTGCAAGTAGCAAGAATTCACATTTAATCTACCTAGTGGCAAGGTACTACAAACTGTTGATTGTTATAATTTAAATAAGGCCATGACAACAAGAGGCAAGTATAGCATAATACAAGTTAAAAAAATCCTGTCGTCGGTGCTTTCCCATGCCATCTCTTGCCCTATAAGTCTATCCTTTTCCTCGGACAACATATGGGCAAGATTAAAACTCTCCGACTGCAGCTTAGCCTAGTGTTCTAAATGATCCCTGTTTGGCAACTTAAGCAACACTGAATTGGGGATGAAAGGAATGAAGTGTTTAAACCACAACATCTATCGGAACTCATATCTACATAATCAATAATATCACACACAAGACACTGCTATAAATGAACCTTGAAAGCAAAAAGAGAATGCTAAGTACACACGGGACACAGTATGTTCCCATTTGTAATACAAGAGCATACATGGAAGCGCAACTTGCGAGGAAATATTTGATGAAGTATTCTCTCCGTTATATATTGTAAGACCCTACATACATTTTGCACTTCAGGATGTTTAATTACTATTTTTCCAATCATTTAAGACACTAACAAGTGGTTGATTTCACTACTTACCATTACATCAGAAAACAGAACAAGAGATTCTGAGCAGGCATTGCAACACACTAACCATAATGAAACGTAAAAAGTGTATAAACAGAAAAAAATACAAGAAAAATCAACACTTGAACTTTTCTTAATCAGCACAATTTTCTAAAAGGACCATATGACACGAAAAGAAAGGTCGGTCTATGAGATTTATCCTTAATAAACATCACCACAGTTGTCGTTTAAGCGCATTATGAGGGACACATGCATAAGCAACAAACTAAATATAAGGAGATGACAAGTAGGAACATGAAACACCAGTCTCCTCATTACCTGATATGAATAATGGGTGTGCAGATCAACCGATGACATGAAACAGGTCTGTGAAGGATGTGTCTGTCCCAAGGGAAGAGGACAACAGACTAATCAGAACATAAACCACTTGTAAGCAGATTCTGAAAGACAGGACTAACAAAAGAATTCTTTAGTTTTTTGTCGGGGGAGGGCGGGTGTTACAACAATCTCAGCTGAAATAGAACTCACATGAATCCATCCAAGAGGAAAAAGTGACTGTTTATCTTGGACCTCAAATATTTCTTCTTCATTCAGTGTCTGGCACTGTAAGACAGCACATATTGGTCGATAGTTACAAAAAAACAGTAACCGTGATCCTAGCAGATAGTTATGTTTGTCAGGTTATCGTTAGGTGGCAAAAAACATGCACTGTAAACAAAGATGATAGAACAAGATTGGAATCAAGGTAAATGATCGATGCAAAATGTATCCATAAAGTCCAAAGTGAAGGAAATTTACTTCAATCTCGATCCAGAAGAGAGGAAAAAAAAGTGTCTAGTCCTAAAGGCTAGCATTGGAATTTACTTATGCCAGCTGAGGAGATGCCTCTCAACTGTAAACACATTGGGATCTAGCTTTCAAGTTCATGAGAACGTTTATGTTTAGTCGATTAAAGTATACGGTCTTGGGTAAATGCTATCTAGTCATGTATGTGCTCAGTCTTCTCAATATGGAATTTAGTAATTATAAAATTTACAAATATCCTCTTATATGGTAAACTAACCATACTGATTAATAATGAAAGTTGTATATCATCTAATTCAGATATCATCATACCGAATCTGAAGTGGACTCCTGCTTCGGTATTATCAATGTCGTGATGTGAAAGGTCCTGTTTTTCTACATCAACATAGTAAAGGGCACAACAGATAAATACATAGAACTAAAATACATAAGAATGGAGGTATCACATAATTATGTGATCTTACCAGTGAACCAGCTAGAACACCACATGTTTCAAGATTCTTTGCTGTATTTTTTTGTGCCAATCGTAAAAAGTCTTCCATCATTCTTACTGGCTGCGATGTCACATGAAGTTGGCATCATTTTCATTGAAAGATTTGCAGTGTTAGACCAAAAGAGAAAATTAGCTAAAATCAAAACCCTGATAAACGACAAGCAATTTCAATAAATCTAAGTAAGAAGCCTACAATATGCAAATGTTGATATGCACTGGAACCAGGTATTGCATCTGCTGACGATTTAGCTGGACCTGGTCTAGGATCAGCAACTCTAGATGGAGATAATGCGTGAACTTCAGGATGCACTTCAGCAAGTACAGGAGGAGGAGTCGGTTGCCAGATGTTGCCCTGGGGTGAACGATCATCCTTCCCTTCGATAAGCAAAGGAGGGCATGACTCTTCTGCAGGCTGGGACCATCTCCCATCATCCAAGGAGAGGAGTTCTTCCATAAGAGATGCTTCTTTTCCAGACTTCTCATCATTCATTGCAACAGCTTCACTTTCTCTAGCCTGAATCAGGCTGTATCACAGACAGAAAAAGTTAAAAGAAGTTCTAATCAGACCGGTATCCTAACTCACCAGTAACATCTTACTCTAATAGAATGCGAAGTCTCCACAGGATTGCATTTCTACCATGATAATTATAAATGAATGTCTCCAAAGACTCTTACCTTGAATCTTCTAAAGGAGTCAAATCAGTGTATCTTGGGTATTGAACCTGTATGTAAGAAGCCATTCTATCATATATTCTGAGTACAAAGTTCATTCACGAATATAGCTGTAACCCAAATTACCTTAATTTCTGTGCTAGGTCCTTGCCATTGACTCCGAAGACCGTTTGGACCTAGGAAAGAATGTCTAGACAAAGTTTCCTGCTTCGGAAGCGGAAGACTAAGGGATCTGCATATATCAAAGATCTACATTACAACCCATAGTACAGCCCAGGCTAACAAATTACAAATATCCTTCAGATTTAATAATTGCAAGTTTGCAACAGCTAGCCATAGCATGAATAAGGAAAATCATACACAGAAGAAAGAACGGAAATTCTTGAAAAGCTAGGGGCCAATGAATTTTATATTTTTAAGGACACGATTTGGCCAAGCTTCAAAATTGCTCATGCCATTAGATGCAAGTGAATGATTGAAAATTATACTCACAATTTCTGGAACTTCATATCCATGGGCATGAAATTTGATGATACAACTTGATTTTGGTCATTATCCTTCTGCAAATAAGACGTATGAGTCCTATTTGCAGGTTGTAACTGCATGAAGCACACTTATAAACTCAGACTGGGAGCCATAGTAATACATCATTGAATAGCATTCTGGGGTCCCACCAAAACAACTAAAAGTACGAGGGGAAAAAAATAAGCATAAAAAAAACTGTATGCCTGATAATGGATGAAAGCATTTCCTGCCTCTAGAAAGTACAAGTCCATAAACTAATGGAAGCATTAGCAGAACAAATGAAAATCAAAGAGGTTATGTAATAACCTTGTTATCCCTATCAAAATCCATACTATGGCTTTCCTTTTAATTCGGGTTTGCTACATGCATTTCTCACATTATTCCGCTCCATTACTCATCATGCTCCACATGCTCATGAAACGCATGATAGATTTCTTCAATCTGTTTTCTTTTTGGTGTTTCTCTACCCTTTCTTTGAAACGCACCTCTTTCATCTCATCTCATAACACATAATGATCCTTCTTCCACCAGTCTACACCACTTTAAGCATGTCTCCCTCGTGTCATCCTGAACTACTTCCATGTTACATCCCATCTGTATCCATTGATATCATTTTGGATACCGCTCAACCCTACAAACACGTCTATCTTTACATTTTGATCTTCGCCAAGGCCAAAATTCCAATTTTTTCTGAATATGCTCATATTTATTACTAACCACCAGCACTCGGCTCCACACAACAGAACTTGCTAAAAAGCTACCCTATCATATATCCTCCATACTTTATTACTATTTGAATCACAAGGCACTCTTCACTTAATCTTACCTCTGAAGGGTTGTGAAAAGTCGAGCTCGGTCTTGAATTAGTTTTTACTCAGCTTAAAAAAAATATTTGCTTGAGCTCTTTTGTGAAATAAAGCTCAAAACCTATTTTCTAGGCTTGTTTAATAAAAGCCAAGTTCAAATGCATGACTCGCTTGACAGGATCATGAGCTCGCTCGTTTGTAGACTTCTAAGCTTGCTGGTTTATGGACTCGTAAAATGACTTGTTTTCGGACTCATAAGCTCATAAACCATGTTAGTTGTCCTTGCAAACATTCAATCTAAACCTATTAGTAATTCTAAATTTTGTGACTATTTCTCTTAATTCGTGTTTAAGTACTTCGAGTTTTAAATGATTCAAATGTTGTTGGTTTTATTTTCTAATTATTTGGGCAAAAAACTTTTGGCTTGGAAGTCATTAGACTTGAACAACGATTGTAATGCTCATCTTGGTTCAGCTGGCATGACCTATGTTGCCAAAGGCATGCCTAAGACGCGCCTAGGCGCGAGGCGCAAGCTCAAGCACCTCAGCCACCCACAAGCGCAAGCACCTACGTGAGGCGCGCCTGAGGCTTGCGTCTTAGGCACAGGCACGGTGAGGCGTAAGGTAGTGAGGCGTAGGTGAGGCATTTTAGGGTTTATATAAATTCAAAAGAAAATCAAAGAGAGAAAAAAAAAAATCAAAGAGTCACTCCCTCTTTTCTCCACTACTATCAAGTTTCAATTCTGGTGTCTCCATTCGTGAATTGCTCCACTTCCAATTCCAAGTATGTGTTCTTCCTTCTTTCTCCTCTTTCCCCTTCTATCTCCTTTCTCCTCTTTTCTCTCTTTCCCCGTCTTTCTCCTTCTTCTCTTCATTTCTCCATGCTCTCTGTTTTTTTTTCCCCTGATTTACTCTCATTTCTCTCTTTCCCCCTTTTTGTTTTCAGTTTTTTTTTTAAAAAAAAACAAATTGCTACAGTGTTCGATTTTCACAATAGCAACACTGAGCGACACTAGTGAACACTATAGTATTTTTTGAGTTCCCAGTTTTTTTAAAAACGAATTGCTACAGTTAGAGCACTGTAGCAATTTGACTATAGCAATTCATGAAATCCACAGAATTTTTTTTCCTGTGGCCCTAGAAGAATTGTATATGTTATATGTGATCATTTTTCCTATTTTTTATTAGTTAGTTTTTATGGAGACAACTTCTTCAAGCTCGGCAAGGATGTTTATGCCTATTGTTCCTTTAGGCATTTTGTTTTTGTGATATTATTCTGTACTTAACTACTTGGTGAACTATTTACTATTTTATCTATGTCTTGGCGAACTTATTTACTATTTTGTCTTTGGTATAGGTGATATCTACTCTTAGTTCACTACTATGTTAGATTTGAAATATTATTTATGCATGTGACTATGTAGTTCTATCTTTCAATATAGTTGTTGATATATTGCAATAATATTTTAGATGAATATATATGTTTTTAAGAAAATGTGCGCCTTGCGCCTAGGCTCGAGAGAGCCCTGGCGCCTCAGTGCGCCTCACACCTCTGACTACACTGGGCATGACTAGCTTCACTGAACTATCTAAGCCAAACCAATCTCAAGCTTTATCTTTACTCACTGAGCCAAAATTTGAATGCCCATTTTAAGGCTCGAATGAAGCCTAAGCACAAGCCTATCCTATTGAAAAATTAGACAAGCTCTAACCTCTTTATGCTTGGTTTAGCTCAGCTCATTTGCAGCCCAATCCATGACCGTATAACAACCCCATCAATCTCCATATCCCATCATTATGTACCCTTGATCAAGTGGTGAATAATGTTATTATTATTAAAACTATTATTATTCCAGTGCTCTAAATGAGACACCATTCCAAACACTTGATTTTCCCCCCTACTAATTCAGAAGTCATTGCATTTCCGGCACTTTATAGTTCAAAGAAATAGATTTCCTTATCATCGCATCTGTCAAACAACATTATAGAGACATAGCACATTAATAACTTAAAAGCTAAGACTTCCATTTTGTATGTGTCCAATTAGTAGCTTGACAGGAAAGCACAAAGTTGACCAATGTAAGCCAGCCTTCACAAGGAAAAGTTGTCTCCCTTACAAGTGTTCTTCCAGTTATTCTTCTTCATGTTATAGCTTAAAACTATAGACACCTTTCTTCAAAAAAAAAAACCATCAAACAATTCCATTGCAGTTTTTTTCAAACTCAAAAAATGCTATATAGAAATAACAAATCATCATACCCTTCCTTAAATCACTTCAGTGAACACCTAAAGATACATAGATTTAACACTTGATATAACCAAAACAAGCTCAATAGATTATACACCAATAACCTACATTCACCTTCTCAACAAACTTTCCCATATGCTCATCTGATAATAAGAAATATATGTCACCCTTAATTATCTCTTGTTCCACATATTGGACATCTTATTACTGCTTATTGCTTGGAATTTTGTAGAAATAATTTATGAAAAGTTCATAGCAATAACCTTTTTGTCGCCTATATGGTTATACCTCAAGAGATGCACATGAATCAATAAAGCCGGTTGGTTGAAGTTACTAAATTTGAAACATTATAGCCAAGAAAAAGAAATGGCATAAATTTATTCCACGACAGTGTCTTAGTATATAAATAACATTTCAAATATCAACTTCCTCAACCCCAGATTAGAAGGGAAAATTCAAGCACTGTCATCAAAGCATCCCTAGCAAGAGTTGCTATATTCATATGAAATGTGAACTAATCCACAGAAGCTCCAAATGTTAAATAGAAAGAAATGAAGAAGTTAATGAATCGGTATAGTATTTACAACAGGAAAAGCATAATGATATTTTCTAAGCTTTTATAAATAGAGAAAGACTTGACTTTTAGGTCCCGTATATAACTTGCATCAAGCAATAGCATTTCTTAGTTTCTATTATGCTTTCAAAGTCGAAGCAGCTTAAGGTTGATTCTTCGCTGAAGTAGGGCCGTAATGAATTTGTTCCAAACAAATTGAAACAAACCAGAAGAACGCCGCTAAAATATTCCTCTTTAATTTTGAGCAGAATATGTACATTTTCTCAAGATTAGCTCGAGACTGGAGATTAATCTTTGAAATCAAGCAGTCAACAAAAAGGGCTGGAGACTCCACAGGCAATTTCTAATGGAAAAAGGTATATCCCATAATTTAGTGGTTTTGAAAAAACAGCAAAGGTACCTGCTTAGTCTCGAGACGAGGAGTAGTCCTGTTATTAGCTGGTTGCATTCTCAACCATGATCTTTCTGATCCATATGCATTCCTCTCTGGCCCATCAGATTGGTACCCTTGAGTTCCAACATAAGCTTTGTTCAGCTCATTGAGCCGGTGCTGAAATTCAGGCTTCAAGGATTCCAGTTCATCTAACACTGACAACAATTTCTAGCCAAAAAACACATCCTCCAAATGACACTCATCAGCAGGTTTTATTTAAAACCACAAACATAG
>JAOWBR010189843.1:0-10173 GCA_028571145.1 Dionaea muscipula | reverse complement strand
GCCTTTCCACTCAAGGGAACAGGCTCTCAACATGTCCTCCAACGTCTGAATGGTCCTCTCGGACTGTCCATCCGTCTATGGATGGTACGCCGTGCTAAAACTAAGCCTCGTCCCAAAAGCCTTGTGCAAGGCACCCTAAAACTTCGAGACGAATCTCGGATCTCGATCAGAAACAATGGAAACCGGTACTCCATGAAGTCTAATGATCTCAGCAAGGTACAACCTATCCAACCGGTCTAAAGAAAAGGTTATCCGAATCGCCAAAAAGTGAGTAGACTTTGTGAGTCTATCAACTATCACCCAAACGCCATCATGACCTCTCCGAGTCACTGGCAAGCCAGAAACAAAATCCATGGTCACATGCTCCCATTTTCACTCCGGAATGGGCAGTGGCTGAAGTCTACCAGCTGGTCACTGGTGCTCAATCTTGACCTGCTGACAGGTTAAGCATCTCGAAACAAACTCAGCAATGACCCTCTTCATCCCGGACCATTAAAAATGCTCTCTCAGATCCCTATTCATCTTGGTACTGCCCGGATGGACAGAAAACCAAAAGCAATGAGCCTCCGTCATCAACTTCTCTCGCAGAACAGAATCCTCAGGCACACAAACACGGCCTCTGAATCTCAACAAGACGTCAGAAACTGCAAAATCAGAATTAAATCCATCTACCAATCTAGTCACAATCCTCTGACACTTATCATCAATCATCTATGCATCTCTAATCTAATCCAATAATGTCGGTCTAACAACCAACTGTGAAACCAAAGCTCTAGTGTCACCTGTCACAGGCTCAATTCTTAATCTCTCTAAGTCTCTAATCAGCTCAGGCTGTGAAGTCAAACATGAAGAGACTAATCTAGTCCTCCTACTCAAAGCATCGGCCACTACATTGGCCCTCCCAGGATGGTATTGAATAGTCAGGTCATAATCCTTTAGCAGCTCTAACCAACGTCGCTGCCTCAGGTTCAACTCCCTATGTGTGAAGGTGTACCTCAAGCTCTGATGATCCCTGAAGATCTCACAATGAACTCCATAGAGGTAGTGCCTCCAAAGCTTCAGAGCAAAAACAACCGCAGCTAACTTCAAATCATGGGTAGGGTAGTTTCTCTCATGAACTCTCAACTGACGGGAAGCAAAAGCAATGACTTTCCCGTGCTGCATGAGGACACAACCCAAACCCTGCAAAGAAGCATCACTATAAATGACAAACCCATCCTCTCCAGACGGCAAATAAAGAACAGGTGCCGTGGTCAATCTCCTCTTGAGCTCTACAAAGCTACGCTCACAGTTATCGGTCCAATCAAATCTTACCGCCTTCCTAGTGAGGCGCCTGAGTGGCAGTGCAATCGCAGAAAACCCCTCAATAAAATGCCGGTAGTAACCGGCCAAACCCAAAAAGCTCCTAACCTCTCCCACAGTCGAAGGTCTTGGCCAGCTCACTACGGCCTTTACCTTCCGTCGATCCATAGAAACGTCATGTCTGTCAATCACGTGGCCCAAAAAAGAAACATTGTCTAACCAAAACTCACACTTTGAGAACTTGGCATATAACTGTCTATCCCTTAAAGTCTGCAATGCCAGTCTCAAGTGCCAAGAATTGCACAAGATGATAGCAAGTGGACTTAATTTCTATGATTAGATCTTTAGGCTTCAATGACCCGTGGACCGGTTCCGCAGGTTATCGCCGGTTTCGCCCCGACCAGGTTGGGGTGTTACAAGTTTGACCACCTATAACAGCAGTTTTTAACCGCTGCCAAAGCCCATTTATGTAGTAGTGGCCACTGATGCAACCCACACCCACACCATTTGAGGCGGTGATGATCAAATCAATGGATGAACAAACCAAGATGCTGACAAGCTTGATTGAGATCCAGCAGTAAGTGAGCATAAACACGCAAGCGATTGCAAAACTAGAGACGTAGTTGGGTCAAATTTTGAGCACACTAAACAAGAGCGAGGACGGGCGACCTGCCCAACCACCTAAGAAGCAGTAATTTAATGAGATGAATGATTTTCTTTGTAAATACGCACATTTCCTTTTGATAGTTTTAGTTGTTAAGTCATCTTGAAAATTTTTTCATTCGTCCGGAATTTCTATTGATCCTTTCTTACTTTGGTTTTAGCAAGGTTGTTGGTAGGCAAGTTGGGGAGCGTGAGGACGTTCCTTGATAAATCCTTCGGGATGCTTCCACGGAGTTTCGTGTTTACGAACTCCACCTCCCTGCTTGCATTGTCTACTAGTAGCATTGTTACTGTAACTTCAGAGGTTCTCTTTGGATTAATAGAGACCGCTCCTACGAACCTATTGCACATCGGGTTATAGGGAAAGCAACGTTGGAGAGTCGCAGTAGGGCCATGCAGATGATAAAATTTTTCCTAAGACATTTCCCTTCCTGTTATTTTCGTTTCTATTTTGTTTTCCTTCTGCTGTGTTGGTTTTGTTTTCTTTACAAGTCAACTTGCATAGATTTCAGACCCTTTTACAGTGTCCAGGTGATTTCTTTCCACTCTCTCATAGGTCCTTCGAGAATTAGTTAAGGGGAGTGGACTGCGCTTAATTTTTCACCTCTATTTCTAAATTTTTAACATGCGCTTTAATTTTCAGCTTACTTTATTAATTTCTAGTTAGTTAGCATGATAGTTGAATATGCGATGTTGTATGGACTTTTCTTTCACTAGTACGGTTTCCCTGTCATAATTTTTCTAAGAATTTGATTGGCCTAGGCTAGTTTTAGGTTTAAACTTCCATGGAAAATTATTATACACTATCCAAGTTTGTGGTAAGCTGATGATGGGGCATCTATAACTAGGAATTTCAGTAAGCACAAGTCTCCTTGTCTATGAGTGAGGAAGTTGAGAGCCACATAAATTAGAATACTGTAGTGATTTTTATTGCGTTAGCGAAATGAATTTTGGAATTCTAGAGACTTGGTTTGTGTGAGTTTGAAAGATGTTGCTTAAGAAATAACGATTACCAATAATTCTTGATTTTATTTGGGCTTCCAGATATTAATTTTTGCTCGTTCCAATTACACCCCTGTTGAGCCTCAATTAAACACTTTTTCCCCTACTTCAAAATCTCCTCTTTTTGCGCCTCAGAGTTTTTCTGCAGATTTTTGCTCTGCGTGTTTTGAGTATGTTTTGCTGGTAAGTTGGAAAAATTAAATGAAAGAGGTGATGCGAGGAAAGGAAAAAAATGATGAATGAAAAAAAAATCAAGAAAGAAAAAAAGAGCTGAGCAAAGAAAAGGAAAAAGTCAAACAGTGGATTAAAGAAAAAACAAGTGATGAAAGGGAAGAAACAATGATGGATGGAAAAAAAAAAGCGGGCTTGAGAAAAATCGAAAGTATGAAAATGAGAAAGAAGGAATAGGTAAAGGATGAACTGTTTTTATTCAATAAGTGCAAAGGAAATGAAACCCTGATCAGTTTGCAATCTCCCTGCAATTATTTGGATTCTCTCTTCTACCTTTATTCTCTCCCTGGTCTGACTCCTTTTCCCACACCTTTTAGCCTATTCCTTAAAAATTATTAATTCTGACCTTAAGCGGGTTTAGGTGGTAAGATTGGTTGTAGTCCTTATGATTGAATTCAATCGTTGATGCAATATTGACTGGTCTGTAGTTTAGGATAACTTTTTTTTCTATGAGTCATGTGCTGTGAGTGCTCCTGCTATTTATTTTCGTTCATTGTTCCTGCTATTTATTTATACACATACCTGCAAATTATGGAGCAAGCCTTGTGCTGAATTTATCCCTTGTTTATGCGTGTCTGGCCTAGTGGTAAGATGGTTAAACTTGGATGCACACACACACGCCCTGATTGTTCTTGTTTGGCTAGTTGATACTAGTCATTCTCAATTTGAGAGTTATGACAGGGTGAACTAGCAATGTGTAGGAATAGTTTCACTGCTAGCTGTTCATTCTTTTCATGTTAGCTTGCTAGGGACTGGCAAGGATTAAGTTGAGGGGTGTGATAAGTGCATGAAAGTGCGCCCAACACGCTCCTAATTTATGCTAAAATTGTACATATTTGAGTCCTGCGCGCATGAGATTGACATATTTATTATTTATGTAGTGCGCGCCTATATTTTGCATTTTATACGTTAAATTCGTTATTTTATAGGTTGAACAAGAGCGTGCACGTTTTTGGGCCAGAACTGGACGTGAACTACATTTTCATGCAGGCCCGACCACTTGTGCACACCACCGGATCGTTCGACCAAGCCGAAAATGCGGTCCAGCCCGAACACAGCCTGTCATGGTCGTGACTAGGGTGTCACGACCGTGACAATGCCCTACAGCTGCTCTATTTTAAGATGCGACCTGCAACTTTGATTTATCTCTCCTTCTTCAACCCTAGGCGACAACATCACTTAATTGGAGATCTTAGAAGGCGAATCAACCTGGGGAGCAAGGTCGTAGACGATGACAATCATCTACAAGCACCCGACGGGGAGAATATACCCGAAGGGACGTGCGGAAGCAAGATCTGGTTCATCAAAATTGGTATTGGGCTTGATTTCACATTGTATATCTTTATGCCGCATTTGATGTATGTATAGATGAACGTGGATGCGATGATTGTGTAGTCCTTAGGGCTGCTATTTGATGTAAACCTAAAGCCTGCGCTTTTATTCTTATTGCTTAATTTGCGCTGGATAATTTTTGTTGTTTGCTTTGAATGCGCCACTCGTGACAAACAGCTAGATTAGGTATTGCATGTAATCTCAGTGCTTAATTGAATCAGTCGGACAAACACCGATCGCACCCTAGCAATTACTGCATGAAAACGGACTGAACTTAACATTGAAAACCTTCTAAACCCAAGAATTGTCTGGTTCCAGACGTGCGCAGCCTCCCTAGGGAATTTGATACACACACGACCGTGACCTCACAGTCATGATCGTGTCCTGCCTCAAGGGTCACGACCGTCATTGTTCAATCACGGTCGTGACGAGCTTCAACTGCACGCTTACTGTCTGCGTTGCTTAGGTCAAGTCGTCGTTTCGTGTGGCGACATTTATCTCTACTTTTATCGCATTTTTATTAATATTTAAGCCTAATTGAACCTCGCTTCGATATATCATTCACTAGGAACGTGATTTAATTCGACAAAAAGATTTTCAACCGTCCTTGAGTTTGACCTCGTGCTCACCGCTAGCTTCTAGCAATAGGTGCGTGATTTAATAAATATTAAATTTGACCGCCCGACGATGCGGTCAACAACTTCTCCATCAGTCATGCAAGATACCTTGTTTATTTCTTCGGTTCCTACACTTGGTTTTTTTGATTCAGGTACCACTCATTCTTTTGCATCACCTTCATTCCTGCGTTCCATTTATGTCCCTGTGAGTAAGATGGATGTAGCCATGTTAGTGACTATTCTTGTTGGGTATTTTGTTGAGCCGCATAGTATCTGTCGTGGTTGTGAGATTTTCGTCTGTGATTGAGTCTTGCCTGCTGATTTCATTACATTAGATGTCATCGGTTTAGATGTGATTTTAGGGATGGACTGGTTAGAGATGTATGATGCCAAGCTTGATTGCCATGGCAAGAGAGTGATTTTTTCTTTACCTGACGGGTCGGAGTTGATATTTGAGGGTGACAGGAAGATCTTTCCTTCATGTCTGATGTCCTGTCTTCAAGCCCACAAGATGTTGCAGAAGGGGTGTATAGGCTTCTTAGCCTATGTGATAAAAGCTGATAGAGTTGAGTAAAAACTGGAGGACATTCCAGTTGTGTGCTATTTCCCTGATGTGTTCCCAGAGGATCTTCCCGGTGTTCCACCTGATAGGAAAGTTGAGTTTGCTATCGATTTAGTGCCCGACACTCGGCCTATCTCGAAAGCATCCTGGCACCAGCTGAGTTGAAAGAGTTGCATACTCATTTGCAAGAACTATTTGAGAAGGGTTTCATCCGGCTCAGTGTGTCTCCATGAGGGGCACCAGTTTTGTTTGTGAAGAAGAAGGATGGGTCGATGCGCCTTTGTATTGATTACCAAGAAATCAACAAAGTGAGTGTGAAGAACAGATATTCGTTGCCCATAATTGATGATCTATTTGACCAGCTGCAAGGTGCCTGGGTGTTCTCTAAGATAGATCTGAGGTCGAGGAATCATCAGCTGAAGGTGAGGGAAGGGGACATAGCGATGACAGCTTTCAGGACCCGATATGGTCATTTTAAATTCTTACTTATGCCCTTTGGTCTCACAAACGCCCCGTCTACATTCATGGATATGATGCATAGGGTGTTCAAGCCGTACTTGGATAGATTTGTGGTTATCTTCATCGACGACATTCTCATCTACTCGAGAAGTAGGGAGTAGCACATGGAGCATTTAAGGATTTCTTTGTAGATATTGAGAGAGCATCAATTGTTTGCAAAGTTTAAAAAGTGTGAGTTCTGGCTTGACAGTGTTGCCTTTTTGGGCCATGTGATCAGCAAGGATGGTGTTTCAGTTGATCAGAAGAGGATTGAGGCTATTGAGAAGTGGGTTCGTCCTACGAATGTTCGAGAGGTTCGTAGCTTCCTGGGGATGGCTAGTTATTACCGACGGTTTGTGGAGGGCTTCTTCACCATAGCACTTTCATTGACCGCTCTTACCTGGAAGGACGTCCAGTTTGTTTGGATTGACAAGTGCGAGCAGAGCTTCATGGAGCTGAAGAGGAGATTGACTACAGCTCCAGTTTTATCACTGCCGACTGAGGGTGGTGGATTTATCATCTACAGTGATGCCTCACTGCAGGGATTGGGTTGTGTTATGATGCAGCACAGCAGAGTGATTGCTTACACTTCTAGACAGCTAAAGGTGCATGAAGGTGCATGATCTAGAGCTGGCAACCATTGTTTTTCCTTTGAAGTTGTGGAGACATTACCTGTATGGTGAGATGTGCTAGATCTTCACTGATCATAAGAGCCTGAAGTACATCTTCACTTAGAAGCAGTTGAACCTAAGACAGAGAAGATGGCTTGAGTTGCTCAAAGACTACGATTTGGAGATCCAGTACGATCCGGGGAAGGCTAATGTGGTGGCCGATGCCCTGAGCCGGAAGGCAGTTGGGGGTGTGACATGTTTGACAGTTCAACCTCAGTTGGTTGAGGAGTTTCAGAAGCTACAGATTCAGCCTGTGAGAGAGTGTGTGAACGGTTTGGTCCGCCAACTATTGTTGAGACCGACATTGCTGGACAGGCTTCCAACTTTGTAGTAGGATGATGTTGAGTTGAAGGCCATCGTGGACAGTTTGAGTGGTGGAGATGATTCAAATTTCGTTTTAGGGTCAGATCATATTCTGAGATTTTAGGGGAGGATCTGCATCTCTGATGATGATAAGTTGACGAGGGATTTGTTGACTGGTGCACACTGCTCTTGGTTGAGCATCCATACCGGAGCAACCAAGATGTACCTTGATTTGAGGCAGCATTTTTGGTGGCGGGGCATGAAGAGGCAGATAGCAGAGTTCGTGTCCCAGTGCCTGACTTGCCAGCAAGTGAAGGTAGAGCACCAGAAGCCTCCAGGAAAGCTTCAGCTTCTCCCCATCCCTGAGTGGAAGTGGGAGAATATTACCATGGACTTTGTGATCGGGCTTCCTCCAACCCGGCATGATCATGACGGAGTTTGGGTGATTGTTGATCAGCTCACAAAATCGGCACATTTTCTTCCGATCAAGTTCACGTTCAGTTTGGATCATTTGGCATGGCTTTACCTGCGAGAGATTGTGAGACTGCATGGTGTACCAGTTTCCATCATGTCGGATCGGGATCCGAGATTCGTTTCGAAGTTTTGGAAGGCTTTTCAGCAAGCCTTTGGGACAACACTGAGTTTCAGCATGGCTTACCATCCGCAGACTGATGGTCAATCTGAGAGGACCATTCAGACCTTGGAGAATTTGTTGAGGGATTACTCGTTGGATTGGAAGGGGAACTGGGATGACCAGTTTCCTTTGATTGAGTATTCCTACAACAACAGCAATTAGACAAGCTTGGGCATGGCGCCCTACGAGGCGTTGTACTGTAGGAGGTGCAGATCACCTACCTGTTGGTTTGAGGTTGGTGAGAGACAGCTGTTGGGTTCGGAGATGGTAGAGCAGACCAGCGAGCAGATTGCATTGATCCGAGAATGATGGTTGGCAGCTCAAAGCAGATAGAAGAGCTATGCTGACAACAGACAGAGAGATTTGGAGTTTCACGTTGGTGGCAAGATCTTCATGAAGGTTTCTCCTTGGAAGGGGGTCATTTGATTTGGTAAGAAGGGGAAGCTGAGTCCCCGGTTTGTTGGCCCCTTTGATGTGCTCGATCGGGTTGGTGACGTTTCATACAGGGTAGCTTTGCCTCCCAACTTGGCGGACGTGCATAACGTCTTTCACGTTTCGATGCTTCGGAAGTACGTGCACGATCCTTCACATGTGATTGACTTCACTCCTCTTGACATGCATGACGTCATTACCTATGAAGAGCAGCCCGTGGAAGTGCTAGATTTCATGGAGAAGGTTCTGCGGAGCAAGACTGTTCAATTGGTGAAGGTTCTGTGGCGCAGCCATGCGGTGGAGGAGGCCACGTAGGAACGCGAGTCTGAGATGCGCGATAAGTACCCGCATTTGTTTGCCGGTTTGGTCTCTCTTTAGTTTCGTTTCGTTTGATTTTGGGGTCGAAATCCTCTTTAAGGAGGGAAGGATGTGACGGACCTACCTTTTGGGTGGGTCCTTGGTTTTAAATTTCGTGGAAAAAATTCCTTTAAGGGGGGAAGGATGTGATAACACATTCCGTTTTTATATTGAATCGAGTTATTTTTTGATAACTTGTTCGGTTTATATTTAGTTCAAGTTAGTTTTACCTCAAGACTTCCACCTAGCCCATTCGGGTGGAAGTGGTCGAGGAATTCAATTGTGGAGATCGTGGGTTCTAATCTCCTTTGTCTTTCTTTTAATTTTAGTGGGAACGGAATTTACCGTTCCGCTGTTCTTCAATTAAGAGAGTGATTTAGGCAATTAAAATTGTAACCACCAATCTTCCTCCTCCCTTTCCCTGATCGTCTCCTTCTTTTCCTCTCCATCTCACGTGTGTCTCCTTCTCTTTCCCTTGACCTGGCTGATCAGCAGTAGTGGAAGGAGGAGATCGTCGTCTTGGATTGATAAGCGGTGGCACGACGATTGCGTCTTCATCCTGCGGGTGAGATTCGTCTCCTCCCTTTTTCCCCTCTTTCCTTGTCTAGGGTTTTTCGTGATGGATGATTTTTTATGGGGGGTTTGTCATGCTTTCTTTTGATGATCATTGGTTTAGGAAGGCCGTTTTGGATGTGTCCTGATCGTTCATTGGACTTGTGCGTCGATTTTTGGATTGGTGGTAAGGATTTTGAACTTTAGATTGATTAGTTTTGTCGAATCGCCACCTTCTTGCGTGGATTACGTTGGGGCATGTTAGAGGCATGTATAGTTGTGTTTTAATGCATGTTTTCTGGGTAGATGATCGTTGGATTAGTTGGTTTTTGGGTTTGGATTCCGGCATGGCGATTTTTCTAGTTTTTCTACAGATTCGGGAAAACCGGTGGACAGGATTTTATTCTCGGTCGACCGGCTTCCAGACATGCTCTCTGTTTTGGTCAATTCGGCCGACCGGATTTCCCAGCTCAAGGAGAAACCGGTCGACAGGTTTGGGCTGCTATGGACAGTTCACTCTGTTTCGTTTTATTTTCATTTCCGATCGTCCCGAGTCGCATCCTAGGCATCATAGATGATTCATTTGGGGAATTTAATGATTTGTTTTGCATGGTTTAACATGGTTGAGGATGTTAGTAAGTTTTCCATGCGTTGATTTTTAGGTGACGACGTAATAGTGTATGGAGTCCCGTGACTTGGTGATTTCGTTGTTTGTGGATCTTCGTGCTTGGACCTTGCTTGTATCCAAGTGAGGTGTGTACACATTAACTATCCTTCTCACTTCCTCTTTTTGAGCCATGTTTTCCTTGATACCTCTCTCCATGTTTTGTCGTGTAGTTCATGCTCTGCATATTTTCATGTGTGTCCACACTCGTTTGTTTTATGATTTGTTCATGTTGTGGTTGTTATATATTTATTGTTTATACTCTCATAAACTCTATCTGTTTGCTTAATTGTGAGATGAGTGTGGACTTGGTGAGGTATCCTGATTATTTGAGGAATGAGAAGAGAGTGAGA
>JAOWBR010189832.1:0-10174 GCA_028571145.1 Dionaea muscipula | reverse complement strand
ATACAAACTGAATCACATAAATGTATTTGCCCACCCGAGTCCCCGACCCGGTTGGCTTGACGGGCATACACTTTCAGGTTATTCATCAGGTTAGTGGGGAATTCTGATGTCAGAACGACTCAATGTTAGGATTGAACGACATCGTTCAAAGATTACTACGTGCGTTTGATCACGTAGATATCTCCTTCATGCCTCACTTTCGGAACACTTTAGCGAACGACCTCGCTCAGGTGGCATCAGGATTCAAGGACGAAGCAATCCTTCAACAATTGGTTGTGACGCGGCATGGCTCGATGAAGTCCGCGTTGGAGCGGCCCGTACTGTACGACATCCTTATTTTGGATAAGCAGGACGCGAAAGATTGGCGAACGGCTATAAGGGAGATACTAGGTGACCCAGGCCGAATGGCAGACCCTAAAAATAGGCTATAGGCTTTGAACTTTGTCTTAATAGAAGAAGAGTTGTTTAAAAAACGGCTCGATGGAGTTCTTCTTCGTTGTGTGTCAGAAGCTGAAGCTAAGACAATAATGGCCGAGGTACACAGAGGTATATGTGGTGCCCATCAGGCTGAAGTGACAATGCAATGGTTAATAATGAGAAGCGGATACTACTGGCCTACCATGGGTGGAGATTGTATTCAGTATACTAAAGGATGTTTAGCGTGCCAACGTCACGGGCCGATTCAGCGTGCCCCGGTCCAAGACTTGGCCCCTATAATTAAGCCTTGGCCATTCCGGGGGTGGGCTATTGATTTGATAGGTATGATCCATCCCCCCTCGTTCAAGAGACATACCTTTATAATCGTTTCTACGGACTTTTAGGCTGTTCCTTTAAAGGAGATTACTCAGGAACAAGTAATCCGGTTCATAACTGAACATATCATTTATAAGTTTGGAGTTCCACAAACCATTATGGTCGATAATGGCTCGTCCTTGAATGGGGAACGGGTTAGAGATATGTTGGACAAATTCGGTGTTAGGTTAGTTAACTTTACACCGTATTATGCTCAGTCCAATGGGCAGGCCGAATCGTCTAATAAAATGATGAAGGGCGTTATACGGAAGATGGTGGATCAAAATCCAAGGGCATGGCACGATCTGTTGCCCAAGGCACTGTGGGCGCTGCGTACCAGCCCACGGGCCACCACGAGGATCACACCATTTCAATTAGTGTATGGTGTCGAGGCAGTGGTTCCTACGGAAGTAATTGTCGAGTCCGCCCGCATTATGTTCCAAGATAAGTTAAGTCCTGATGAATATGCAGAAGCAATGACTCAATCCTTGCTTTCTTTGGACGAACTACGTGTCGAGGTTTTGAACCGTATAAAGGTTCAAAAAGCGAGAATGGCACGATATTACAACAAGAGGGTCGTGAATAAGTAGTTCGTCCAAGGTGAGTTGGTTTGGAAAGTACGCTTGCCTTTGGATGCCCGCGACCTAGTATATGGAAAGTGGTCACCAAATTGGGAAGGACCATTTGTTGTGGGTTCGGTCCTCCCCAATGGGGCGTACCATTTGAGTGACTTACAGGGTCAATTACACTGTAGGGCGATTAATGGCCGGTATCTAAAAAGATACGTCCCATCGGTATGGGACGTTGAGAGGCCTTGATCAACCGTAAGCGTTTAGGAGTAGCCTTGCGTCTAAGTATTATTGGACGATGCAGATATGTAAACAAGAATAGAAATAGCAGGTAAAAATAATGTATGAGAATGTAGCATGAATATTGAATATTACACGTTTAGTTTTGAGAGTTTGAGTTTAGAAATTCCTCAGTTCGAAGCTTGATCCTCTCCCACTCTGCCTCTAGACGGGCGTCCTCCGCGCCTAACCTCTCCTCTTCAGCCACACAGTCAACTTAGACGGCCTCACTGTAGTCTCTCACTATGGCCTCCAATTTGTCCGCAGTGGTGGCCAAAGCCTTCGTCTTGGCCGCGGCCCGCGCTTTATGATCAGCGAGGTCGTGCTGGAGCTTTGCTATTTGTTCCTTCAAAGGGCTCACATGTGACTCTTCTATAGTTAGCTCCACCACTATCTCCTTAATCTGCTTTTACGTCCCTTCGGCCTCCTCCTTTAGATTCATTTGGCGCGTCAGAGCAGCCTTGTTCGACCTACGCTTGGAGTTGAGGATCCTAAGTTCAGCAATTAGAAGGTGGGTCTCTTGGATGTATTGCTGAACTTCGACCCTGACCAAGATTGGAATGTTGAGCGTGCCCTGGGTTCTCTCAGCTAGGGTGCTGGTAGTGTTGAGTCTCGTCTCCCCTAGAGGTGATAAGGCCTTAGCACGACTAAGATGGAGAAACACCCTGAGTTGGCGGCCGCCTCTAGGAGATCGGCCGCCCCCGTAGGCTCAATAGGCGCTGTTTGTTGCACGAGGGGGGCGGGCTGAGCAGCAATGGCCGTGAGGGCACCAAGGAGGCGTTGAACGCGTTCCTTGAGAGTTTCAGACTGTTAAAGAAGCAAGTCAGATAGAGATCAATGAAAGGCAAAGTATCATTTAGGACGTTCTAGCGGCATACCTGGGCCGAAGAAGAGGTAGCAGTTTGAGACGTATCCGTCCCAATTGTAGGTGTGGTGCTCGGAGGGGGAGAAGTTGGTCGTAGCTCCGGTAAAACGCCTACGCCAGGGTCTTCAGCGCGGGTAGGGAGAGGCGTGCTCGTCTCCCGTATATCTGCTGGAGGAGGCGGTGTTGAAGGGGGCGGTTGTAGTGGAAGAGGTGGACGATCATCGTCTCGAGCGGCCGTCGCAGCGGCCTCAATGATATCACTATCATCCTCCTCTTCCTGGAACATGTCCTCCACTGTGAGAGGATCCTCCACGCCCAACGCTGCAGATTCATCTCTCTGCATCGTGATCATGAGCGTTAATAATAATGTGGTAATATATATATATAAAAAAAAGAAAAAGAAAAAGAAAAAGAAGTGTGCTGAAGGTACATACCCTCTCCACGTCCACTTGGACCCTGGATCCTCCCTCTTGACCGTGGGCCGATTCGGCCAAAAACGGCCTCGTCCATGCCGGTATTTTATGGGGTTGGTCACGGGGGGGAGTCCGTAGATCTCGGGCGAGTTGGATGCCTAGGGAGGCGGTGGAAGTTGGCGTCTTTTTTGACTATTGGATACAATAAAAGTGTTGTCAGTGGGGATTGAAAATCATTATATGATAAAAACCCTAAAAATTAAATTATACCTTCTTCAAACGGAGGAGGGGCTTTGCTTGACTGGACTCGCCCTCTCCGGGGCGCTTGCTCCGCCCGGTCTTCGTCCGTATGCCCGCGCATATTGGCCTCGTCCAATCGGCCAAATGAACCACGGACATGAGACGGTCAATCTCCGCGGTCCAATAGGACTGGAAGAGGTCATCCGTCCTGAAGTTAATACGTGGGACGAAGTGGGCCTCAAAGAAGCGCTCAAGGAGAACGTCCTGGTTGACCAGCAAGTCCCCAGTCTCTGCGGTCTTGAGGAGGCCGAAGTGCGCCTCTCCGAATGTATGAGCAAAGAAAAGAGGGAGAGGACGGGCTTGAGTGATGCCGAGTTGGCGTGCCGCGTAGTTAGCCGAGTAAGTCTCGGTCCTGGCCTTAGCATTTGACCCCAGAATAAGGTCAAAAGGAAGCTCCTGGCTTACCAAGAAGTGCGTCCAAATGGGGGGCGTTGGATGAAAAAGGGAGTTAGAATTCTCTGAGGGAGGAAACGGGAAGAATGATGTCAGTGGCTCCGTGGACTTGAGATACTACCACGTCTCGCCCTTGGAGGTAATGACGGGCAAGAGCGTGACCATCCTCGGGCCGGAAAATAAAAGCGCGGGAGACTCGTCCAACGCGCCAAAAAAGGGAAAGTAAGCCCGCAGTCAAAGTTGCGCAATCCAAAGCGGCCTAGAGCCCGTGGGCTCCTTTCCCTGTCTTAGCTGCTCCGCCATGAAAGACAGACCGTGATTCAAAGCGGCCAGGACGAAGGACGCCAAATTAAGTTTGCGCCCTATGGCTAAGTCCGTAGACAACTTGAGATAATTGGATACCGGTTTGCCGTTGCCCGGGCAAAGAACGTACTTGCACAAGAAGAAATGAACGAAAGCGACACGTTCCTCTTCCTCCACTACGGCCCTGTCTTCTTGTGTGCGGCCATGAAAGTATTATAGGACGAGAAGGTGTGGGACTCAAAAACGGGGGCCTCGTGCTCATATTCCAGAATGGCCGAGATTGTCTCGGCCGAAGGGAAGAGGCCTGTCAGGGCAGCAATGTCCCTAAGAGTGATGGTCATAGGGGCTTTGGGAAGACAAAAAATGTTAGCGTGCGATGACCAAAAGAGTATGGCCAACGGAAAGAGAGTAAATCAAAAGAGGGCACCCTTATGCAGAGAGAAATGAGGTCCAAGAAGCCTGCCTCCTTAGCCCTAGTCTCAAAAGTGAGGTCGTGGACTATCTTCATGGTCCAACTGGAAAAGTTCTTGTCCATATAAGGCCAATTGCGTGGCGATTTCAGATTAAGGATGGCGTCGATGGAGATGGAAGGGTCTGACAGAGTGGTGGGAAGAAAGACGAAAATATGAGAATACTGAATCTCGGCCGTCCTAGCCGGGTCTATGAAGGCCGGACCAAGGCAGGTGACGCCGGTGGGGAAGGCAACAACGCCGTCGGAGGCAATGGCCGTGGAGTTCAGTGCATCGAGGTAGTCAGAAAAGGTCGCCATTAATAAGAGAGCTTCAAAAGCACTAAGGTTCTTTTTCAGGCTTTGGGATTTGGGAGTTCTGTAGTTTTCAGAAAAGTGTAAAGAGGAAAAATGATGATAAACGGGGAATTATATAGCCAAGGATCGAAGGTGGGCACCTAGGGCTGATGTCAGCTTTTTGTCAGGATCATCATTATTTTTCTCCTCGGGGAAGGCGCGGCCGACGTTTGCTCTGACCGATGTCCCATCAACGGTCTTGTTTGTCTCTTCGCGTCCCGTTTTCTGGGGCTAAGTACGGTGTACCAATATACTATTAATACGTCGCACTTGGGGGTAATGTTGACACTTAAGTCTGACTTTGGACGTTTGGCCCGTCCTGAGGACTAGTGATGAATGGGACGTGCGCTGAGGGTCGCGGTCCCATTTAGGGCGTAAGGGCAAAGTGAGGTCATTCCTGGATGTGGCTTTAAGGCATGATCCCACGACGTACACGTGGTCAGATAGGAGGGGCCATGTACTTGGTAGTTATTTAAGGCAGTTGAGGTGTTGACTCTGAGTATGGGCGTAGGACGGGCAGAAGTATTGAGATAATCTCTTGTAGTGGTCGGGCCACGAATAGGGGAAGGTTTACCCACGTTCTGATCGTGGGTAGTTTTATAACTGGCCATGTAACTGTCTTTGATGAGTATAAATATATGTAATCCCTACTTTGTATGGCACACGAAGAATCAAATCAATCAAATTTCTATTTTTCAACATTTATTAGTCATTAGTACTTAACATTTAGCATTCTCTTTCAACCGAATCCATTCGATTACCCGACATAGAACGGACTCATTCTCCGGAACCCGATTCCGGCGATCGCAGGAACGTCACTAGCCAATATCCTTTGGTAACGTCAACAGCTGCCAAATGTATAGCAGCAGCTTCACGCCTCTCCTCCAAGTCGTCCAGGTTAGCCATCAGAGCCTGGCTATTGGCATCCGATTCAAAATGATCTACTCTGTATGAGTGCATCCATACTTCGACCGGAACAACAACATCCATGCCATAGGTAAGACTGAAGGGTGTTTATCCGGTAGCAGTTTTTGGAGTGGTACGATAAGACCACAGAATGGTGGGGAGCTCGTACACCCAATCGCCTTTTGCTCTGCCCACTCGGGTCTTAAGTCCTTCCAAGATTGTTCGGTTAGTCACCTCTACTTGATCATTGGATTGCGGATATGCCACCAAAGCAAATCGGTGTTGAATTTCATATTCGGAGCACAACTCCTGAAAGTCGCGATCCTCAAACTGAGTACCATTGTCGGTAACCAATGTGTGGGGGACACCAAATCAGCATATGATGTTCTTCCATAGGAAGCTTCGTAACTCTACCCCAGTAATGCGAACAACGGGTTCTGCTTCAACCCATTTGGTAAAGTAATCTACTGCTACCAGAAGAAATTTTCTGCCCCCCGGAGCAGTCAGGTATGGCCCTTGTATATCCATTCCCCACATAGCAAATGACCATGGAGCTGAGATTGGATCTAACAGGTTCACAGGTCGGTGAGTCTTCTTAGCATGCTTCTGACAAGGCTCACAGCGTTTGCAAATTCTTCCGCTTCTGCGTGGAGGTTAGGCTAGTAGTACCCTTGGAGCCGCACCTTTCTTGCTAGCGTCGCACCGGCTTGGCGTCCACCACATGCCCCTTCATGTATTTCCTTCAGAACATATTGGGATTCAGGTGCGGTAAGGCAACGAGCACAAGGATACTGATACAATTGCTTGTAGAGGATCACGTTAATGAGATAAAAATTCACCGCCCTGATACACAACTTCTTAGCTTCCTCTTTGCCAGCTGGGAGTGTGCCCTTCTCCAGAAATTCCCTGAAAAGAGTCATCCAATTTGGAGTTAAGTCTATAATGGGAAGTGCTTCTGGCAGCAGTTCGGTACTTTTCTTAGCCAATATTTCCACGAAAACTGTTTTGCCGAAAGTGAGGCCTGGCGAGGAGCCGAGTTTGGATAAGGCATCAGCTTGAGTATTTTACCCCCTCGGGACTTGAGTGATTTCAAAACTATCAAACGTCCGCAGCAGATCTTGAGCAACCTTACAGTACTTCTGCATGTTGGGCTTCTCGGTATTGTAGTCGCCTTTGACTTGGTTGACTACCAGTTGAGAATCACTGTATATGAGAATAGACCGAGATCTAAGTTCCTTGGCAAGTTTTATCCCGGCAATCAGAGCTTCATATTCTGCTTCATTGTTCATGGCAGGAAAGTCAAAACGCAGAGCATACTCAACGACCGAGCCTTCCGGGCTGGTGAGGATCAATCCTACCCCACCTCCAGTCTTTGCTGAAGAGCCATCAACATAGAGGGTCCACTTTGGAGAAGATGGCTCCGGTGTGGAAAAGCTAGCACATTCCACCATAAAGTCGGCCAAGGCCTAACCTTTGATAGCTGGGCAAGGTCTGTACTCGATGTGATACTGCCCCAACTCCACTGACCATTTGACCAAAATTTGGTGGAGCGGCTGATCGGTAAGGACCACTATGGGGTGTGCTAAAAAATATGGCCGGAGCTGCCTAGAATCCATGATGAGCGCTAGTGCAAGCTTTTCGGCCTTCGGATATCTCTCTTCTGGCCCATGCAAGACTCTGCTGGTGTAATATACTGGTTTCTAAATGCCTTCGTCCTCCCGAAGCAGTACCGAACTGACTGCTGCCTCCGTGACGGCCAGATAGATGAACAGAGTCTCCCCTGGGACTAGGTTAGTTAGGAGCCGAAGTAACGCTAAATAAATCTTCAAATGCCTTCTGGCACTCTTCTGTCCATTCAAACTTTTTTGTGTTGTGGAGGATTTGAAGAAAGGAAAACCCTTGTCCCCCAACTTTGACAAGAATCGGTTCAGTGCTACCATCTTGTCAGTCTGCTGCTGCACCTCTCGTACATTCTGTGGAGGAGCCATATTGGAAATGGCTTGGATTTTGTCTGGGTTGGCTTCTATTCCTCTTTTGGTTACCACAAAACCAAGGAATTTGTCGGATGTCACGCCGAAGATGCACTTCTTTGGATTCAACTTCATGGAGTGTTGTCTCAGTAGGTTGAATGCTTTTTCTAACTCTGTGACATGATCTGGTTCTTTCGTACTCTTTACTAGCATGTCATCCACATAAACCTCCATGCTCTTGCCGATGAGCGGTTCGAAGATCTTGTTCATCGCCCGCTGATAGGTGGCTCCAGCGTTCCTGAGTCAAAAAGGCATCATACGGTAACAATAGGTCCCCTTGTGGGTGATGAACGCGGTATTCTCCTCATCTAACCTCTTCATCTTGATCTGGTGGTATCCTGAAAAGGCATCCATAAAGCTCAACCTCTCGTGTCCAGAAGTAGTATCTACTAAGAGACCGATATCTGGCAAAGGGTAACTGTCTTTCGGGCAGGCTTTGTTTAAATCGGTGAAGTCGACACACATTCTCCATTTCCCGTTGCCTTTTTTACCATGACCGGGTAGGCCAGCCATTTGGGGTATTGTTACCGCATGATGCTTTTTGGCCGACTAATATTGGCCGCTAGGAGTTTTTGAACCTCTTCATCAACTGTGGCGTTTACCTCAGGTCCGAAATTTCTTCGGTTTTGTTTGATGGGTTTAAAATTTGGATCGATATTGAGAGAGCGCTCAATTACTTTTCGATCAATCCCTGGCAAATAAATCTTTATTCAACCTCAAAAATGATACAAGATTGTCTCTCGTCGCCCCCTAGAGAGTGCTCCCAATCTGAACAGTAGATTTGGGATTATGATCTATGAGGCGAACCTCCTCCAGAGGCTCTACAACTTGAGCCCTCTGTGACTCCTCAGGAACCCACCGTTCGACAGCCATTACCCTAGAGGGTTGGGTGTCAGGAGGAGTCTTGTCTTTCAAAGAAGCAATATAACACTCCCTAACTGTTGATTGACTCCCATAGGATCTGCCAACGTTGTCGCCACTCATAAATTTCATCATCAGATGGTAGGGGGATATCACAGCTTTGAGTCGTACTTGAGTCGGGCGGCCCAGGATGGCGTTGTACACCGATGGTACATCAACTATAATCCAGGTGACATTCAAAGTGGCCTAGACATCATCATCGCCAAAAGTAGTAGCCAATGTTACCTCTCTCATCGCTTTCACTGAATCCCCTGAGAATACTACCAGGGGGTCTTGACTGGTTTCAGATCGTCCTCTGAACCAATGACTTCCTTCAGACGCTTGTAAGCCTCCCAGTACAAAATGTCAACAGAACTTCCGGTATCAACCAGTATCCTGCGGATCTCAACATTCATTATGACCGCAGATATTACTACTGCATCCTGATGGGGGTAGGATACGTGCTACTCGTCAATCCTATTGAAGGCTAGCAGCCCTTCTTCCTTGTCAGCAGCCTCCAGTTGCTTTTTATTTTTCTTATGGATCACAGAGTTGATATCTTCACTCCTAGCATACCTCTTCCTCTGACTCTTACTGTCACCACCGCAAGACGTTCCCCCAGAGATCATAGTGATCACATGGGTGCTCTTAGCACCAGCTTGCTTCTTTCTGTCATCATAACTCGGACTACGGCTAAAACTACGATCTCTCTTCCTGTAACCACTGGTTTTACAATCATCCTTATCCGATCGGACGTACTTCTTCATCATTCCCTTGCGAATCAACTCCTCAATCTGGTTCTTGAGGGCAATGCATTCCTGGGTGATGTGCCCATGATCATCATGAAAAGGGCACCACCTATCCTTTGACCGCTTATTCGCAGGTGCCAACATCCGCTCTGGGGCGATCAACTGTCGGGGGCCATTCCTGTCAGCCAAGAGGATTTGCTTATGGGAGACGGTGAGAGGAGTGTAAGTCTTGAAGTGGGGCCTGTTATCTCCCCTTCTCTCTCTATCATCATCCCTGGTAGCCTTGTAAGCAGGCGGACTATCTCTTCTTCCTCTATTCTTACGACGGTTGTCTCTCTGGTTGTTGCGGCCTCTATCCGCCTTTACTCGTAGGTTGCTGTTCAGGTCTTCGAGGGCTATGTACTTGCGAGTCCTGCTCAACAGTCGATCGAAAGTCTTTGGCATCCGCATGGAGAGATCGTCGCGGAAAGGACCTGACCTCAAGCCTGTCATGATCGTAATTATAGCAACATCCTTCCCGAGGTCCAGGATCTCAACATAAGCTTTACTGAAGTGGGACATAAAGTCCCTCATAGATTCATTTGCCCGTTGCTTAACCTCGAAGAGGTTAAGGGCGGTCTTGGTGAATACAGTTGAACTGGCGAACTGAGCCACAAATTTCTCTCCGAACTCTTCAAAGCTTGAAATGGAATTCGGAGGAAGGCGATAAAACCACCTTCTTGCGGCTCCTTTAAAGGTTCCCGGGAAGGCTCGACACATCACACCTTCAGAAAAATTCTGCAACGCCATCCTAGTTTCGTAATGGTTCAAGTGGTCCTCCGGGTCTCCAGTCCCGTCATAATTATCGAGGGATGGCAGTCGGATCCGCTC
>JAOWBR010189821.1:0-10175 GCA_028571145.1 Dionaea muscipula | reverse complement strand
ATCCCACAATCATCGATCCATGTACCAGCAGTATAAGTGGTGCACGATTGAGCTAACCAAAAACAGCCCAGACAGAACCTTGCAGAGAATAGAAATGCGACCAATATGGCGGTGGTGGTCGGCTGACTGTGGCCCTGAGCTATGAAAGGGCCACAACAAGACTTGTACCAGCAAACTCTAGCACCTTCTCCGTCTTAACACGGCCAAATTTAACACATCCATCGGCTGACATCTAGAAATTAAGATTACGTATCAAAGTTTCTGAATTTTCGGCGTAGCAAGTTCAATCAATTGAAAGCAGAAATCAGCATAAGATTGAATTGATTACTCAACCTGGATGGCATGGGATGCCCCAGCCAGCCAGCCAGCCAGCCAGCATCATTGCCAAAGAGCCAGGTATTGAAAGCTTGAATGCTTTTCTACTGTGATCACTGCCAGAGTGCCGAGATGGACCTAACCTAAAGAAAACAAAGGGAAAGTGTTAATTGGTACAAACAAATAACTTCTCCAACAACAGACATTTAAATCATGATAACCAGAACCCAAGTGTCGATGTTTCTTTGGTAGCCCAACTGGTTCTACGACAAAACCAATATCCAAAAGGTGTCTCTGTGTCAAATATATAAAAAAATTCTTGTCATTACGCATGCTAAGTGTCACGGTCCGGTTCTTCTGAATGGCCTTCCGGCCTCAGCCTTAAATGATCGCTTGTTTGGACTTAGAGCTTTCCAACCGAACAATGCGACTCCCAAACATCCCTCATCACTTGGGGTCAGTCTTATATCTACATGCATACCGACTGGTTTCGCCATACCTTAGACTCATCAGGAGAACGGTCTACAACTCTCGACCTGTTGGTGATGGGATAAAACATCCCTTCTTTATAGTCAAGTCCTACACTAGCGACAAGCTCCCTAGACTCAATTGGATCGGCGTATCTAACTCCAAAGGAACATACATCTAACGTCACAACAACGCTTTAATGCTACGGCCATCCACCATTTCAGCCCATTTCGATCGTGACACTAAATGCATGGAGCGAGACAGATAGCAGGAGTGGCGGACTGAGCAGTTGGAATGTATCAATCAACAGCTTCTATAACATAGAGGAAACTTAGTGTCAAAAGTAGGGAAATACCAAAAGCATGAAAAGTATGTACAATAATAATGTGGGACTTGCATTCTAATCAAGCAAAGACAAATCACGATCATTCCAAGCGAAGGAACTAAACAAGAAATATTATTAATAGTTACTGTTGGTGCACTAGCAAGGATGAAATTCTAAAGCTCACAATAAAACAATAGAGATGTAAATCAAATTATCTAATAGAGACTGCACAAATGAGTCCTTTGCTTTACGTAAAGATTCAAGCACTGTAATTGATTTATATATGAGGTTGTCTTTATTCGAGTTCTAGTTGAATTAATCAGTGTCTTGGTTGTATAACCAATGGTCATGTGCCCACCAGCTTTTTCTATTGTTATGGAGCACCATACTCGGTACAGGACATGATGAAAGATTCCATGTCAGTGTATAGTTAGGAGATGAGTTTCTGGGAAGAGTTGATTCTGCAACAAGAATCAAACAGATGCATTTATTCAGCAACATTAATATCAATCTTCCCCAGATCCATCAACACAGGCTATCCTATCATCAACCTCATGAAGATTAAACTGGAGCCACTCAGTTACAGGAGGAGAGGACCATGGTTGTGGTCCAGAATAGTAACCCCATATCATTTGTCAACATCCTGTATAGAATGTAGTCAAATAAGCCGGTGGCTCTTGGAGAAGTGAAACACCGCCTACTTGAATTGCACGCTGATTCAATTAAAAAGACAAGTAAACTTGTACGGTAAATACTCATTCGTGTTGACAGATCAGATTCCAGGAACATCTGATAGATGTTAAGCAACTCAGTCGATAGACATATTCGGGTTAATAGATACTGGGGATAAGTCAATGGTCACGAATAATCAACACTACCACTACTTCATATGCATTGGGGGATTTCAATTGATAGTCGTGAAGAAAAAGCTACCAATCTCTTTTTCGTTCGGCTAAGACCCGTAAAGAGTAATGAAAGAAATTATCATCCAGACAGGATTTTGCACGTCGCATGACTACCAATAGAGTCGAACGGCTAATAGCCATCATCATCATCATCATCATCAACAACAACAACAACAATACAACCATTTTTCACTGTGTGGGGTCAGTCACACGTATCCGTAGGATACATGCACATGATCATCCATATCCATTAACCCCACCGAGTGAGAAAACCCTTAACTTGGCTTGGTGATTTTTGCCATGTTAATCAAGTCAACTATTATGCAGGCAAATAGGCCCACACCAAACCTCTACATGATGGTGGAAGCTTGGTTGGATGTAGGACATACCTCCAAAAGTAAGCATCTAACTTGACATTGAAGGTACAAAGTAGCAGCATGACCTCATTTAAGCATGAAGCCCACTTCCAATGTCAGTTCACATCTCCACCTAGTGACTGCTAGCAAAACATGTTCACAAACTTTGGATGTTCATCGAGGGAATCAATTACCACCAGAATCGCTCCCTAGTTTTCAAGGCAAATCCAACTCTAAGAATAATGAACTTCCAACACCAGTTTAAAGTGGCTTTAAATGCTTAACCAGACTTGCATATTTAACATCAATAACAGTACCACATACTGTAATCTAACCTCTGCAAAATAGAAAACATAAGTTGAATCATAATAGTTTTGCAAGTGCTCAAATTAGTGGGAGGATTTGATTCCTCAGTAATGTAGCCATTTATGTTATTCTAATTGCAATTGGGAAAACCACGACAAGAACTTCTTCGTGGATCGAGACTGAAACCAAAAATAATGGAGAACGCCAAGACAGAATGGCCCCAGATAGGGGTGGGCACAGGTCGGTCCGGTTTCAATTTTTACGGAACCAGAAACCGAACCGCATAAAAATTTACGGTTCGATTCGGTCCGGATTATGTATTTTTAATAATGAAACCGAACCTAACCCGAACCGTTTCAAATGGTCCAGTTCCATGGAAACGCGGGTCGGAACCGTTTATTTGCAATCATTTGATTCCTTTTAATCCATAATTTTAAATCACGGAAGAGATTCAGAGGAAGGAGGAGGAACCGAGGACGAGGAGGAAGAGGAACAAAGCTGAAAAGTCCGTAGTCACAGCCTCAACCTCGCAGCCTCGCAGTCGCAATCACAGGTGAACTGAGCAGTAGAGGTGAGCACTCTGTAATTAAAAAAATGAAAGTTATCTGTTATCTGTCTCTTCGTTTTTTTGGAAGTCTCTCTATATTAGAGGGACTGCATTGTTATTGAAGGGTAGACTCCTGGAACAACATCGGTGCTGGCCTCATGGAGGGGCCAAACGTTTCTTTTTTAATCACCCATGCTCAAACGACAAAACCAGGTTTTTTTTTTTTTTATAATGGTAAATGGTTCGGTCCGGGGCCCCGTTTGCTAAATTTATGGGAACCGGACCGAAGTTGGAAAAATTCAAACAGTTCCTGACCCGAACCAAACCTAAAATTTTAAACCTAGGAACCTGGACCGAATCGAACCGTTTGACACGGTTCGGTTCCGACCCGCGGTTCCTGGGACCATTTGCCAACCCCTTGTGTAATATATTAGAGAATATAGATATAGATTGGAGAAATATTATAGATGAAGAAAAAGGAAAGCGCGTATATAGTTCCAAGTAATAGATAAGCATTTACTAGCTAGCAAGCTAGTACCTCCAAAAATGTCATTTTCATTCCATGGCATTTGGACCAATATATATAATGTATATTTGAAATTTGAAATATCTAATAAGCGGTGCTCAATAAAACATGTAGATAAATATATATTGTCTTTCTCATAAACTCGAATCTATACGATGATGATCAGTTTTGAAAACGCAAAATTATTGATTTTGAAAGGTATGTCTTTATTTTGATTTTGATTGTTACTTGAAAAAAATAAAAAAAAATTAGTCGAATCTGTGACTGTAATAAACTAATTATATGCTCTGCTTTTTATTCTCGTATATGTCATGCATGCGGTCATGGTATTCACATCGTGGGCAAGCTTGAGGCCAGGGTTGGCTTGCAATTAATGGTTAATGATCAGGGATCATAACACGCAAATATGATGTTAATTGTTTTTAAATTTGTATTACGTTAAATTTTAGTACAGCACAAAAAGCATTTTTAGCGATCAATTTTTTTTTTTAAATATTAATGGATAACTAAGGATTTTCGACAGATTACCGATGGATTCTAAAATCAATCGGTAAAAATCGATTGTTAATCATCGACGAATTTTACCAAAAAATGAGAAATATTTACAGACTAACACAAATCCACCAGTCAAAGAAAGGGTTTTTCTCGGCTCCATGGTGCTTGGCAGGTGACTTTAATGAGATAACAAAGCTCAGTGAAAGAAGGGATTGCATGGGTAGAAGGGGTGGGATGCCTGACTTTGTTAATTTCATAAGCACTTTGGCTCTAATTGATCTTCCATTGGAAGGGAGAAGATACACGTGGGGTCCTCTGAAGATAGTCAGAAGTGGAGTCGGTTGGATAGGTTTCTGCTACAGCCACAGTGGATGGATTCTTTTGGATATAAACAGATTGGACTCTCAAGAGATTTTTCTGACCATTGTCCAATTCTGCTAACACATGATTCCAGGGATTGGGGTCCCAGACCATTTCGCTTCCTGGATGTCTGGACATTGCACAAAGATTTTTTGAATGCGGTACGGTCGGGTTGGGAGGCAGTGAGCGTGCAGGGTTTTGCGGGATTCGTGGTCTTCAAAGAGCTGCAGAATCTTCGAGCGAGTCTCAAACTATGGAATACAAATGTGTTTGGCCATGTGGATCCTTCAATTCGTCGGATTACTTTGAAGCTTGCGGATTGGGAAAGTACGGCAGAATTAAGACAGTTTTCTGATGTGGAAATTGGGACAGTTCGAGATTTGAGGACAGACCTGACAAAGTGGGAGTTGATCAGAGGCAGACTGTGGCTCCAGAAGTTAAGATCACGGTGGTGGAGTGCCGGGGATACAAACTCTCGGTATTTCCATTTATTGGCTAATCTTAGAAACAAACGGAATGCCATACATTCCCTTACTGTCAATGGGAATTTGATGCTGGATCCAAATATGATTAAGGAGGAGGTTCGTCGACACTTTAATCGGCTCTTCACGGAGGCATGGGTTAGTAGATCGTGCTTTGTGATTGCGGGAGGAAGCGGTCTTGATCCTCCCGTGGCTGCTCAGCTGGAGGTTCCGTTCTCAGCAAAGGAGATTTGGGGATGCATCAAAGAGTGCGATGCCCGGAAAGCTCCGGGACCGGATGGGTTCTCCATGTGTTTTTTTCAAAAGTGTTGGCGAATTATTCGGATTGATTTCCTTCGGCTGTTCGATCAGTTTTTCCAGAGCTCGACATTACTCAGCTCATTTGGCCACTCCTTTGTCACTCTGATTCTCAAATCGGATAACCCTGTTGGCCTAAATCAGTACAGACCAATCTCACTTATTGGCAGCGTATACAAGATAGCCGCGAAGGTGCTGGCTGGCCGGTTGAAGCCTCTCATTCCTATGCTAATCGGAGATACTCAGTCTGGGTTTATGAAGGGAAGACATATTCATGATGGTATATTCATTGCTAACGAGGTTATACACTATTTGAAAACAAATAAGAAACGAGGACTGGTCATTAAGCTGGACTTCGAGAAGACATATGATTCGGTGAATTACAATTATTTGGAATCAATGATGCAACTCATGGGGTTTGGAAGTAAGTGGATTGGATGGATTATGGCCTTGGCAAAAATCGCAAAATTTTCGGTGCTTGTTAATGGTTCGCCGTCTGGGGTGGTGAACTTGGGCAAAGGATTACGGCAAGGAGATCCGTTATCTCCCTTTCTTTTCAACATTGCAGCCGAGGGGCTTAACTGGCTGTTTCGAAGGGCTAAAGATCAAGTGATTATTAGAGGCTTACGGATTGGTGATGGAGGATTCTCGGTCACACATCTACAATATGCAGATGATACCCTGCTGTTTTGTGAAGCTACGGTGGAGGAGGTGAGGAATATTAAGCGAATTTTGCGGTGTTTTGAAGCAATGTCTGGGCTTAGAGTTAACTTCGCCAAATCGGTGTTGTGCAAGTTCGGTATCAATGCAGCAGATGTTCGGGTTTTGGCAGATTTATTGTGCTGTAAGCAACAAAACTTACCTCTCACATATTTGGGGCTGCCGCTTGGGGCCAATCCGAGGTTGCATAGCACGTGGAAGCCTTTGGTTGACAAAATAAGGAAGCGGTTGACATCTTAGCGCCTGGATTTCCTATCCTTTGCGGGCCGGTTAGTGTTAATCAAGTCGGTTCTTGCATGCCTTCCCATCTATTATCTTTCCCTCTTCAAGATGCCGATGGGGGTGGCAAGAGAGGTAGAGAGGATTCAAGCTAAATTTTTGTGGGGAGGAGCATCTACAACAAGGAAGATTCATTTGGTTAAATGGGCAAATCTGGCTGCACCGCTGAGTAGAGGAGGACTTGGCATCCGGAATGTCAGGATTGTTAACCTTAGCCTTTTGTTTAAATGGTTCTGGAAGTTTATCAATGAGAAAGAGTCACTGTGGGGATCGGTGGTTCATGCAGTAAACGGTTTGGATCCTCATTGTACTCCTTGTAATGTGTCTAGGGCTCAAAATTCTTCACCTATGTGGAAAGACTTGTGGAGCTTGCGTTCTACTTGCGCCCAGGGGTCCTTGTTCTTCTTTGGTAATGTTATTTATAAAGTTGGGAATGATCGGTCCTTCAAGTTTTGGAAGGATCCTTGGCTCGGAGGTGAGACTTTGATGGTGACTTTTCCACGGGCTTTTTCCATTGCCTCAACTCAAGGTGCGTCTATTGCTGATTATCTTCATAGTTCCTCGTAGGGAGATGGGGAGGCACTACTGTTCTCTTGGCATTTTCAGTTCAGATATCCACTAAGGGCATGGCAGGAGGGGCTGCTTAATGAGTTATTGGTGCAGCTTCAGGGATGTACAGTGCATTGCTTGCACGGGTGTGATGATAAACTCTTGTGGGCTGCTGACCCTCATGGAACCTTCACTGTCCATTCTATGTATAATCATTTATCCAGCAATTTGGGAGTAGAGGATCCTTGCCTTTCAGTAATCTGGTCAAGTCTTGCACCGCCGAGAGCAAAGTTTTTATGCTGGTTGGCCTGGCAACGGAAAGTGAAGACATGTTCTTTCCTCCATCATCTTGGGATCCTCAATTCCAATGCTATTTTTACGTGTGTTTTCTGCTCCCAGTCAGATGAGGATGTTGACCACTTATTCTTGCAGTGTCAGTGTGTATGGGTTTTGTGGGCTAAGTGCTTAAATTGGTGGGGCTTTCAAGGGGTACTACCATGGTCAGTTAGTGCTTTGCTTGAGTGGTGGTTAGGGATGCCGGTATTGGCTCGGTACAAAGGTCTTTGGCATGCCATCCCAAGTATCGTCGTTTGGCTCATATGGAAGGCACGTAACAAGCTACGGTTCGAGGGGATTTTTCCTGATCGGGAGCGTATTTCGGTGCTCATCTTTTTCACCCTGGCGTCTTCCTTCAAATTCACCAAGGAGGGGATGCCCTTTTCTATCAACTCTATTATTCTTCATTTGCCGGAGATTTTAGATAGGGGTAGGTGACCTCTGTTTCTATTAACGGTGGTCACTAGTTTCTCATGCCCCTTATACATATGGGTCTGCTAGGGGTGATTTGCTCTACACTTAGTTACGCCTCAGTGGCTGCTCACCATGGTTTTTGTTTTCAGTTACACATCAGGATTTTGACAGTTTTTGGCTTCAGTGGATTCTTCATCATGGTTGAGTGGGACTGACATGTTCACCTTCGAGCTTTTGTTGTAGGGATTGACTCAGTGCCTGCTTACTGTGGTTTTGGTTTTCATCTTCTGTCTTATTCGCGGCCTGGTGGGATTCAGTAGGAATGGGTGCTCTTCAGGGGACTTCTGATTAGTGGGTTTTCATGTTTGGTTCTACAGCCTTGTTTTTGGATTAAAGTCTGTTGCACTTGCAGTTGTCTCTGGACTTTTCCTCTCCTCTTCTTGAAGGTGGTCAAATTCATGCCCTTTGAATTTGATCACAATCTTGGTAGAGGTGTCCTAGGTTGGTTTTTGCTTTCTTCTTTCTTGGACTGATATTGCTCTCTTGTTTGGATGACCAAATACTGCTCTCTTTTATGGGTTGGCATGTTGGTTTTCACCATTTAGGTGGATATCTTTCCACTTTATTGTAAATCTTGTATTTACTCAATGAAGTTGTTCATTTCACTGATAAAAAAAAAAAAAAAATCCACCAGTCAAAGATTATTTTTTTTGCAGTTTATTATGTAATATTAATTACTAATATATGATAGTGGCTATCACCAAGTGCATGGTATGTCATTATAGTAATAAAATTATAAAAGATTATTGTCCCACAGAGATCGGAGTCTAAGTACCAATTTCATAAGCAAGTTAGGTTAGCAAAACTAACCGCTACTAGATTTTAAAGGAAACTAACTAACTACCCTAACTGGATTTAACATAGGGAACATTAAATGCTCATGTTGTGTAACAGTCCCGTATTCTTTAAACTCGGTTCATTAAATAAACAAGTAAACCAGACTAGCACATTGGTTAAGGACATGAGATTTTCTTGTGTCGATCATGGATTCAAGACTCGCTTGATACATTTTTGAGTTCAATTAAAATTTTGTCCTATTACCTTTGTACCCTAAAAACCCTCATTTTTAATCCCCCAAACCCTTGACAGCCCTTCCCATCTCATTCTCTCATCTCTCTCTCATTCACCCTCTTCACCCTCTATATCCTTCTTCCATTGATCCTAGGAGTTGGAAGATTGATTTCCAGAGCTTGGGAAGCTTGGAGGGGGAGTTTATCATCATCATCAACATCTCCTTGACCTCCATTTACATCCATTCAAGGTGACATTTTGATTTCCCTCTTCCTTGAGCTAATTCCATGATGATTGAGCTCGTGGTTGATGTTTGATGATAATGGTTGTGTCATGGATGATTTCAGGTGTTGATTGAGGGTTTTGATTGATGCATTTTCGGATTTTAGCATGGACATTGGAATGATTTAGGGTTTTGAGGTGTTTGGTTCACAACCCCCATTTTCGTATCCTTGAGTGTGTGTGGCATGTTTGAGCATGATTTGGAGTTTGTTTCGGGTTGATTTTGATGCCAATAAGTCATGTTTGCATGTTGGAAGGCTTGAGTATTCGACTTTTGGATGTTGGGAGGAGTTTTGGAGATTCGTAATGGTAAAATTTTCATTTCTGCAGAAATTTTGCAGGGGAGGACGTCCTCGAGGAGGTCCTCCGTAGAAGGATTTTTCGCCAATGAGCGGGGGATGTCCCCGAGGACGTCCCCTTATTTCTCTGCCCGACTTAAGAAATTCCCCAGACAGTGGGGGATGTCCTCGGACTATTTTGTGAAGGGGACGTTCCAAAGGACGTCCCCAAGCCTGCATGTTCGTCAAAAGGTCGATTCACGTACTAGGTTAGCGAAGTGTGCATTTGTCGAAGCGTGAGGCTTAGTCAAGTTTTCATAATTAGTGTTTGACATGTGTAGTGAGTTGCTCTCGTTTGATTCATGATTCAGGTCCCGACGTGGTTTATGGTTATATATATGGAGAAATTCCCCCTATACACGTGGACAAAATGACAAAGGATACAAGGGACGCACCCGGGCTCGCCGACGCTCGGACCGGGACCGGGTGATCAGCCTGAGTGATCAGTCTGGCTGATCAGCCCAGGGTCAGCCCTTGAGAGATTCAGGCCCGCCCAGCTGGTCTGGGCTTGATCAGCCCGACTGATCAGCCCCCGTTGCTCCGCGTAGCCTCCAGCTACTCTGTACAACCCTCTGCTACTCCGCATAGTCCTCTGCTACTCCGTATAGTCCTCTACTACTCCGCATAGTTCTCTGCTACTCCGCATAGTCCTCTGCTACTCCACATAGCCCTTCGCTGCTCCGTACGGTCCTCCGTCGCTAGTTTTTTTTTTCTCCATCTAAATATTATCTTTCTAAAAACTAATATTTAGTTTTCTTAAATTAATTTTCTAATTTTTCTAGATAGGGTTCTTTTAATTTTTAA
>JAOWBR010189810.1:0-10175 GCA_028571145.1 Dionaea muscipula | reverse complement strand
CGAGAAACTCGTCTCCGTGCGTTATCCTTGACACTCGGAGACATCAATTTGAACCCCGTCCCGGTCGCGCTCTAACGACAGCGATCGGAGCCCGGTTCAGTCTGCTACCAGACGGTGGCCTCGTCCGGGTCACTACACAAGCTCGCGTGTTTAGTTTCCCTATATCATCAACTCTGCATCCCAAGGCATGTTGTGATGCACATTTTCCATGCACAGTATCTATTATCTATTATACAAAGTATGACATATTTTAAAATGTCCTCCCAAAATAACATTTTCGGTCGTAGGATGCTAAAAAAGAGCGGGAAGAAATGTCAACCGACGGATTAAAAAGAGGTATAGTGAGTAATAAATAGGGTGTAATAAATTAATGTTGTGGATAATAAAGTGGGGTGAAGTTAATAAAGTGGGATAGAGTTAGTAATAAAGTAAGTTGGTATACAGTGAGAATACTTTTTTAAAATATTAATATTTTTAATAAAAGTGAATTTTTTAATAATTTATATAATAAAAATTATATAATATTACAGTCAAATTTTATAAAATGTTGAGGTAATCCAAATAAGACTAATATTAATATAATAATTTTAAATTTTTAATATAATTTTATAATTTATAATTTTATTTTTCGTTGAATTTTTTAAAAGAATTACCAACATATATTTTATTGATAATTTTTATTTTATAAGAATAAAGTGCTTATTGTGCCGAAAATACGGATAACCGCTAGTATTACAATATAGCATGACACTCAAAACCGATGACACATTGTGTATGGTATATATACTGAATATCTATAAATACATCTTCAATACATACCAACTAGAAAACTCTAGCATTTAGGGTCATACAACACTTGTTGTTTCAATCTAAGTTGATATAATTAGAGCTTGCTTTTGGGGATTCCGGTGGGTGAAGATCTAGATCGTTTCTCAATTACCCGGGAAAGCTGCCTCACTTCATCCTTGGGTAAACGGCGTGGACTACTCAGCCAAACTCCTCCATCAACCACAAGGGTTGTCCCATTCACATATTTACCTGCCATGGAAAAAGGTTTGAGTTAGCAAGGAACATATCGAGTATTAGGTTCACACAAGCACAAGCACAATAGGATGCAGACACATTTTATGATTTACCAGCCTGCAAAAACAAGAAACAAACAGAACCAATGCGCACAGAGTTTGCATGTGTCATTTGCAACATTGATATTCCCAACCCTTTTTCTTTACCAATAACATTGATATTCCAGTAGATAACATGGCATCCATTATATTCAACAGAAATTAATACTTCACCAAAATCATCAACTGCAACATTGTAGCAAGTAACTCACTAGATAGATCCAAAAGCTCATGGCCAAGGATCTAACCGCAACAGCGAATCCTCCAGAAATGACATTATGACGGAGAAAATACAACCGAAAAACAAAAAACAACACCACAACCATTTCTCATTGGATACATGCATACAAGATCCGACAATAATAATGCGCTGATTGTCGGCTACCTAACATGCACTATCCTAACCTAATCAGAAGATTAGGTTTGAAGAAAATATAATAATAGCCAGACATATATAGCAATATATAGCAATAATAGACATAGATATATATAGCAATATGATACCAATAAACGATAAACGATAAACGATAAACGATATAACAATGTATATAGAAAATATGTACATCTCACATACTATTTCCAAATGCCAATGGGTAATAATATATGTGAATGTATTGAAACACAACAATAAAGGACACAATAAAAACAATAAAAACAAAAAACACCAACCTGCATCAGATGCAAGGTATAGAGCAGCCATAGCAATATCCCATTTCTCTCCAAACTTGAAAAGAGGCATGCTTTCTCTATGTTTACCTTCGATCACATCAGGAGCAAGTTTACTCATGCCTGGGGTTTCACTTATTGGGCCGGGTGCTATGCCGTTGACTCTGATATCATAATCAGTTCCCCACTCCAATGCCAAGTTTCTGGTAGTAGCATCAACAGCTGCCTGTCGGAAGGATAAAATGAATACTAGGATAAGGAAGGGAATGTACTTATTGGCAAAAACCTGCAACATATTGAACAAACCTTGGCAGCAGATACATGGATTTGATACCATGAAGCTGTATAATGCAAGGTAGCACTTATGTTCAATATTACTCCACCGCTTGAAGAAGATCTTCCCGGTCCTCCTTTTCTGAGATACTTGAGCCCTTCACGGCACATCGTAAACGTCCCAACGGAATCAATATCCAAAACTGTAAAGATCAAAACACAGAATAGACAAACAGAATGCCGTCAAACTGCAGCATAAACCTCAAAGGAATCATTAGCAATCTATGTGATACCAGCAAGGTGATTCAGAAAATTATGTTCCTATTCCGAAATCAAGATTAAATGTAACCACCAATAAAATCTGAAGCAAAGATTCATCTTGTGGTTAATTGAGCGAATAGTTAATTAAGATCAGACGTTGCATAGATATGTTTGCCAATTCTACCGCAGATTCTAATTTAAAGGATAAACAAATAAACAGAGAAATATCCTAATTTGGAGTAGAAAAACAATACTTTCTACCATATGGTATTCATCAGTTACATTGTCCTTGATTAGAACACCTTCCCTTGCAGTGTCTAAACCAGTTCATTTGTCTTCAGTTGCCTGGTAGTTGGTGTAGTTCAAGTTAACTGATAACAGAAAAACCTACCATTTCCAAAATTTAGACTTCCACTTTCAAAATTGCTTACTAGTACGCTGAACACATGATGGGTGAGCAAATCCCCAACTATGCTAAAGCCTAAATGAAAATAGTTAAAAAGCTGCTCCCACTAAGTTCCTTCAGCATTACTGAATGGGGTATTTCCAACTACACCACCTCTCTCTTCAGCCCTCGAACAGCTCAACAACGATTTATCTAATTTCAGGCAATATTAACTGCTGAGACCAATAAATTAGAAGAGCAAACAATGTCCTGATATAAGGAAAGAAAAATCTCGCACATCAGGGAAAGAATTCCCGTGCATCCATAGCCTCGCAAAGTTCCCACCGTGAGTTCTTAGGAAAGTTACAATACAATAACAGTTCATTACTAATTTATGTGAACTAGGATACCAATCAACAGTACTTGAAATTACACAGCTGGCCCTGAGTGTAATAACGCCTAAAATTTTGGTGACACAGGTGCTTGGCAAATAATTGAAAACAGAGCCAGCAACATCAGGGTCCATAGTCCATACTCAACATTAATATGTCCGATCGGGAAATTGTCCAACTTATTTTGTACAGCCAAAGAATACCTTACCTGTTCGAAATCCATTAGAGGACAGATCTTCTGCAGAAACAAGAAAATTGCCTGCTGCTGCATTCACAAGTATGTCTATCCGACCATAATGCTTGAAAGTTGACTCCACAACCCTGTTGGCATCCTCCTGCTTGCGGACATCCCCCTCAAACCCAACAGCCTAGAATAGATGTAAAAGAGGGAAGGCAAAAAAATATGAGATAAAGAATCCAAACACTCCAGCAATGGGAGAAAAATCAAATCCTCATAGGGTTTCTGCACCGATCAGTTTGTTTGCAAGAGATGGAAAACCAGATAGCCCACCGATGGTACCAGAGGGACAAAGGGTACCACAGATGCTCATTCAGAAGGAAAAGTAGGATCCATTAGCGGGTTTGACCATTTAATTCACTAAATTTAGCAATAACCTGCACTAAGCCTTCAGAAAGTCATAAACTCCAATACAGAACAGTTCATTCACAATTTGTTAGTTACTGGTACCCTAGCATTGTGGGTGCTACCAGTTAAAGTTCAGGTAACTCCATCCCAAACCATTATCCAAGTCGGAAGCTAAAGGAACTTAGCAATTTCTGACCTAGACAAAGGACTTGAGACACATCAATGTCTCTATTCACATCGAAACAACAACATGAAATAATAACTTATAGGGTAAAACCAATCGGTCTATTCCACCTTATTACATTGCATGGAAAAAGGTGTCGTCCATTCTCATCAACAATATACAGAGGGGATGTATATATAGGAAAGAGATCACATGCAATCTCTTTATCCTAACCAAACCGAATACACTAAACCTAACTAACATAACTAACTTAATACTCCCCCGCAAGATAGGCAATGGATGTCTTATACGACCATCTTGGAGAGTAGATAGTGTAGCGTCGTTAAGGGTAGCAGTTTGGTAAATGCATCGACTAACTGGTGTTTAGAATTGATGGGAAGTAAGCGAATGAGTCCTTCTTTGAGTTTGTCTCAAACGAAGTGACAGTCAAGTTCGATGTGCTTGGTCCTTTCATGAAAAGTTGGATTGTTGGCAATATGTACAACAAAGTTTGCCACAATATAGGATGGCAAATGCATCAGTAATGTGGTAGAGATATTAAGGGCAAATTGGAGATGTGACAACCAAGTGATATCACTAATGGTAGCAGCAAGAGAGCAAGGGATCAAGAGAGCAAGAGAACAATATTCGGCTTCAGCTAAGGAATAGGAACCAGTTGTTTGCTTATTGGAGTGTCAAGGGATCATAGAGTCACCAATGAAGATACAAAAACCAATGACTGAACGGCGTGTATCGGGACATGCGGCCCAATTCAAATAAAAAAAAGCACGAAGCTGAGGGGAGGATGAAGCCAAGTAGAACATGCCTTGTCCAGGTTTACTTTTAAGATAATGGAGGAGTTGGTATGCCACGTGTAGATGTCATGTTTGAGGAGACGTAAGAAACTCACTGAGGCAATGGATTGTGTAAGTGATATCTAGCCGTGATAACGTGAGGTAGAGCAAGTGGCCGATCAGACTTCGATATGTTGAGGAGTCGGGTATGGGATCACCGTTAGTGGAAGTGAGTTTTATGCGAGGATCCACAGAAGTATGTACCGGTTTGCAACCAAGGAATCCTGTATCTTCTAAGAGTCGAAGTGTGTATTGTATTGGCATTGGGAAAGAAAGAGACGTGTGAGAATAAGCAATCTCAAAGCCAAGAAAGTATTTGAGTTTGCCTAAACACTTTAGTTTGAAGTGGTGATTAAGGTCAACTTGTAGGACTTAAATTTGAGTAAGATCTGGTGTTATACTCGTGCCCTTAGTTTGATTAAAATATCATTTAATACTATTTATCATTACTATATTATTATTATTATTATTATTATTATTATTATAGTAGTAGTGATTTATAGAGGTTTAAGAAGGATGTGACACATTTAAGGGCAAAATGGACATTATAAGAAAGAGACTTCGGAATTTAACGATTTTGATATCATTAAGATCGTCATGAAAAATGATGAACGTGGACTACCATATTGACATAGTTTCGGAGAATTAGATTTAATGATAGATACGCATGGTCCGACTTTGATGTAAATTAGTTTATGTTGGTTGTTAGAAGATTTTTAAATTGGGAAGTAGAAATTATCCTAAGTCCTTCAGATTGATTCACACATAAAGAGGAGGAGAAGGTTGATCATCCAACTTTGTTGACTATTAGGTTCTTGGTCAAAGATTAAGCTAGTAGCTTAAATTGATAAGCTTGAAGTTCTTTTAGCCAAGGAAGACACACGTAGCTATCCACCTCCTTCTAGCTTGTCACCACCTTGCTTTCATTCATAACCTAACTGAAGGAAAATAAATCAAATCAGAGAAGAAAGAAGGCTGTCCGAGAAAGAAGAGAAAGAAGAAGAGAAGGAAGTGTTCAAGTTCATAGCTTTCTTCTTGGTTTATAGTTAATTCTTCTTGAGCTTGTGGATCAAGAGGAGGGAGCTAGAAAGGTTATTCCTTGAGTCACTCTACTGATTTTGTAAGTTCTCATCCTCTATTTTAAGTTGATATGAACAATAGGTGGAGCTAGGCATCACTGTGATGATGGAGAGTATGTAGTTTCTATGGTTTTAATGGTTTTTCCACCATATGAGATTCTGTTCTAGCTGTTGTATCAGTTTGAGAAGGTTTGGACATGTTGACTACATGTTTAATGATGTGTTTCAGCTCTTAAATCAATGGTTGAAGTTGATAGAATAGATTTAAGCATGTTTAAGGAACTCTAAGTTAAAGAAGTTATGGATTTCATGATTTTCCAAGTTGTCACTTTGCATATTTGATGTTGAATTCACATAGAGAAGTTCTGGTTATGCTCTGGGAATGTTTTGTGATATGTTTGCAAAGCTCGTATTGAGTTTTGGTCAAATTAGCCTTGGATTCCACCATGGAGAAAATCTGCAATTCTGCAGAAACAGGGACCGGTCGACCGGTCCCTGACAACTGGTCGATCGGTGACAATGATTTCGCACTGTGTTGGTTGATGCATCGGTTGGTGGTCGATCGGTGGTGACCCAAGTAGTCGACCACTTGTCCTGTGACAGTTTTGGACTTTTTTCTTGGTTCTCAAACTTTGGGATTTGATCCTAAGGGCTTGAAAAAGGCTTTAGACATGTGTTTTAAGATAATTAAGACTTGTCTAAGGATCTTATCGAGGGATTAGAGGCTTGTTAATAGGTTATATGCCTTGTTTGGTATTTTAAGCATATGGATAATTATGCTTCTTATTTATACCCAGGACTTAATAACGAGCTTCGACGAGACTCGTGAGGACTCCACTATGATTATATAGCTACCTTCACCAGGTAAAGTGTAGTACCCTTTGGGATTTTCGCAAGGATTTCCCGTGGATCTTTGGGTCAGGACTTGACTTGTGATTCTTAGATCTTGTTATGTATCTTCATTTCATTGTGTGTGGTGATATATCAGTACTTGCTTTTCATTCTTTTGTGATAAGAATGATGTTACAAAGCGTGAGGTTAACAGACTTGTTATGACGCATGATAAGATTATATGTTGTGTTCCTATCAATCGCAGACATGAGATGGATTAAGTCCCTGAATAGTTCTCTTATTAAAGGGTGAAATATTTCTCTTTTCAAGGGTGACCTCGGCCACCTTTTGGTGTCACAACGTCCATACGTCTTTTCGCTAACTATGGAGGACCAGAACGGTTTAATTGCTTGGGGTACACAAGTGCTAGTTGTCATGCCAAGGTGTACGCAAGTGAATAGGGGATCCCTTAGGTTTTGTGGAAAGTTATGGCATTTCCATGTTCTCGTGCCCTTCCATGATAGGGATTGTGATAAGATGTTTGTATTTTATGAGATATTTGAGGTAATTTAAGATGTTTGTTTACAGATATGTTATAGACTAAGCATGATTTCTCTTCGTATATTAGACGGCATGCTAGACTTGTTGATATCTGAGGTTCCTATGAGTATATATATATATATATATCGGGGAGGATATTTTGACACATCTAATTACACATCGAATTACACCGAATATGTGTCGTTGGATTTACCCCCTTGAACGACCCAGATGTTCCCTTAGGGTGTATCTTTTCTTTTTTTGTTTTTTTCTTTTTCTTTTTCTTTTCTTGTTTTTTAAATAATTTTTTAAAAATCTTATCTATTCATCTGAACCATTCAATGGGGTAAATCCAACGGTAAATATTCGGTGTTATTGAATGTGTAATTTGATGTGTCAGAATAACTTCCCCGTATATATATATATATAATAAAGCAAGACACATTTTAAATTTATACCTCTTTTGGTTGTCTTATGTGGACCAAAGCAAAACTCTCATTGGCTACCTCTCTTTCCCCCTTTCACATAACATCACATAATATTGCACAACCCATAATTTATTTTTCTTTATATCTTACTATATAATTTATCAAATATAAAAATAATATAGTCAAAATTTATAATTTTTTACGAGGATCAAAACGAGCCTAATGTTGATATAATTTTTATTCTTTTATTAAAAAATTATATAAAATACACGGCATGACACAGACATCATATGAGTGCACGAATAATTTTTGTGAGAATAAATAAAATAGTAAAAATGTTCACCATGCAAACAACATAGACAATTTCTATGAGTATATATATATGGGGGGTGTTATATGTACATAAAGTAGGACACACATGTGTTTGGAGATGTTTTGAGACGATCCAAACGATGGATGCGTAGAAAATATGATTTTAAGGAGTGTCATCGAAGACCCCGACGAAAAATAATACTGGTAAGGGGTCCATCAGGATATCGGAAAGTACAATTTGGGCCGATTTCGACACTATAAAGAAAGTACCATATTCAAAATGATTTGAGACGATCTGAACCGTTGGATGTGTTCAAAATATGTGTTTTATAGAGGTATAAGAAACTCTATCGTAACCCGAGGTATTAATGCAATAAAACAAACTAAAAAAAACCTAAAAAACAAAAAACCTTATAGAAACCCGAGTATATTTGAGTACAATCAACCCTACCGTAACCCGAGGGATTAATGTAGTCATTTCTTATTGCATTTTAAACATATCCAACGGTTGGATCGTCTAAAATTATTTAGGATATGATACTTCCTTTATAATGCGAAAATCGGCCCAAATTGGCCCGAAAACCGTCTGTATGGAGCCATTCCCGATATTTTTTCGGTGAAAAAAAAGAGTTGTCTCTTATTTTTTCATTTTCTACGCATCCACTATTTCGGATCGTCTCAAAACATCTCAGAACACATTTGATAAATATGTGTATCCTACTTTATGTATTACTTTGTGTACATATAACCTCACCGTGTGTGTGTGTGTTGTGTATTTTTGTGTGCATGTATGTGTATATATATTTTTTTTTTATGTGCTTGACTCTATACCTTTACTCAGCCTAACAAGGCTGATAGTGCTACACTGATGGATCTTTTGGGTTCACATGATGAAGTCTAGATGGATGCCGAGGAGGAACGACACTTCTCTAGGATTTTGCTTTTTTGAGTTTAGACTTCCGTTGTGTTTATATAGGTGTTGTGTGCGCCATTTAGACTTGTTTTGAGACAGTTGCAGACAGAAACTTGTTACTTTGATGTAACACCCGTATGGTATAACCCTTGTTGATTGGGGAGGTTTTTGGTATCGATTGCATATTGATACTTGAAATGTTTTGTTTGTTTTGTGTTTCTAAGTTTTGTTTTGGACCCATAGGCTTCAATGACCCGTGGACCAGTTCCACAGGTTATTATCGGTTCACTTGGGTTAGGGTGTTACATCTGGGCCGGTGACAACAATGTCGCCAACACAGATAAGGAGAGCAAAGAAATTAGGTCCCAATCCTCGAGTAAATAGCGTATAATCGGCCTTTGATGAGTGAAACCGTGTTGGAGAAGCTGTTGGGAAAGTTTGTTGTGCCATTGTCGAGAGACTTGCCAAAGACCATAAAAGGACTTGTTAAGTTTGCAAACCATGCGGGTTCCCGCAGAACAAGATATGTGAGGGTTATAGCCAAGAGGAAGGTTCATGAAAACTACCTCATGTAGATAACCATTAAAGAATGCAATGTTAATGTCCCAATTGAATGAGATGCCATTGTTTGATTGTTGTGATGGCAAGAAGCACTTCGACCAAAACCATCTTTGCTACAGGGGAAAAAGTATCAAAGAAGTCAATGCCTTCTAGTTGGGTATAGCCTTTGGCTATCAAGTGGGCTTTGTGCCTTTCTATGCTGCCATCAGAATTGAGTTTTGTTTTATAAAGCCATTGTCAGCCAACAGTGTGGTGGCCTATAGGTAAGGTGGCCTTTAGGTGTTGGCTTCTAATGCAACTAATTCAGCTTGCATGGCATCTCGCCAGATCTTGCGTGGAACAGCTTGGTGATAGTACATGGGATCACGTGTAGTAGAAACTGCAAAAAGAAAGTTCTTATGTGAGGGAGAGAGATTATTGTATGTGAGATAATTTGTTAAAGGATAAGGGGTTTGATGATTGTGTGTGATAATAGTGTTACAATAAAAATCAGTTAAATAATCCAATAGTTTGGATTGTCTGAAGGAGCAGCACAAGGGAAGATTGATCTTAGAGACAATGATCTCACGAACCGTAGAAGGTGAGTCTGTTGTAGAGGTACCACCGAGATGGGTAGAGGAAATTGAGGGTGATGCAGTGGGAAACTGATGTAGCCGTGAAATGGCTACATTACCTTGCCTATTACTTAAGCTGAGTCCCATGTTCTATCTCATTTTGGTATGATCTATGCCTCCTTTTCTAGTATTTCTCAGGATTTACATCATTTGGAGGAATCTAGGCAAGATGATACTATCACTAGAGCAAAGGATG
>JAOWBR010189799.1:0-10175 GCA_028571145.1 Dionaea muscipula | reverse complement strand
TTTTAGGACTATTCATGTATCCAGTTTGATCAAGTTATTTATCATTTATTTTTGCATGTGATTGTCTATGTATTCTGCTCTAGGATGATCTAGCATCCCTATTCCACCCATTATTCGCAACATCTTTCATGATTCTTGGATTAAAGTTCGTGACATAGGCTTATATTTTAATCGTTCATCTTCTGTTCTTCTGGTTTTTGGTTTAAGAAGCAAAATGACGGCATGCATAACAAGTATAATAAAACCACAACCTCATGGAACCACTAGTATACGTAATCTCCTTTGCCCTTTGTGCTCGGATTGCCCTGAAATTCTGGGCTTTCACCCGTTTCCTTTGTAGACGTTTTGATGCGCTACAGTATTCTTGGCATGTTAATATTTCCTTTGGTTTTATTTGATCTCCCACATGATCGAATCTTTGATTGATATTATATCAATTAGGTTGTTATTTTATATAATCTTGATATGTGAGATATGGTTTGAAAATACTCTACTCATGTTCTGGTCCTGAGAATATTTAATATATCTGAATTGATTTCGTAGTAAATCTGAATCTATCAGAATTTTCCACAACCGCCTGAGAAATCAAGACCGTCTACGTGTCCGGTGAAAATCGAGCTGACAAAGAATGAGGCGGTTAAAGATGAAAACTCTGAACTTCCATCTTCCGTGAAGCAGCTGCAGAGGAAAGAAATGAAGATGGAAGAAGAAACGTCAACGTTTGGCTGCCCACCAATACCAATGAAGTTGGGCCAAAGCTCAAGCCAATCAAATAATAGGAAAGCTAGTCAAACATGGGCCAAAGTTGGGTCACTTGGGAAAAATCCATCACAAATAAAAAGTCTGATTTTGTGAATTTTGAAAAAAGTGAATAGTTAAAATAGGAAAAAATGAATTTTATGAATTAATTTGATGAAAAATTTGAAAAAATTGATGATGATGCTCTAACAATATTACATGAATAAGTATTGCTCGGAGTCTGTTCTCTCTTCTGTTGGACTCCGTCCTCTCATTTGTTTAACAAAAAAATTTGGAGTACGTGAATAATAAGAGGATTGTGTAATGATTTTTTGAGTGTGATAGTAAATTTGGAGTGTGAATGGAAATATGTATGGATGAATATTGAGAGTATTGTGTAATGATTAATAGAGTATGATGAATAGTAATTTTAAAAGTAGATTTTTTTAAAAAATGTCGTGAATAGTGAGAGTAGTACATAAAATTTTTTTGAGTGTGAATAAAAATTAATATGTGAATAATGAGAGAGAGATATGTAGTATTTTTTGAGTGTGTTGGTATGGTTGCTGTATAAAAATTAATATACAAAATTGTAATTTAATTATTACATCCAGTCTGATCTCCCTTCTGTTCGTGTTCGTCAGGGGGTTTTCTTTCTTTCTACTCCATTTACTCTTTCTAATCATTTGATTGAGCATGTACATATTACAAAAGTAACATGATCCGTCAAATCACTAAATAAATTAATTTGATGATTAGTGTATTGTTTATTTGTTTTTAATGTATTTGAAAAAAAATAGATATTATTTTTTTGTCAAATTATCCAATTGTTAGAACAAGGGAGAATAGTAAAACTAAAAATCATTTAGACGAATTTTTTTTTGTAGAGTTCTTTTCATAAACAAAAAAATGAGTGTTTTTAATTTTTTTTTTTTGAGATGGGTATTTTAAATTAAAAAAAAAACAAAAAATGACTTTTTTTAATTTTTTAATAGTTTTTTTTGAGCTGGGTACTTTTTTTAAATAAAAAATATATTTTTTATTTATTAAGAGCTAACTATACATTTGTGATTTATATTATATATGTATATTGTATAGCAGAAGGTATATACAAAATCCTCAAAACATAATATATAAGAAAGCCTTCAATGATGTCTAGGCCGACAATGATGTCTTCAAGCAGACAAACTTCTCTTCCCGTAAACAACTGTTAAATCCTATTTATTTACATTAATAAAAAGATTAATAAAGAAATTTTTTTTATTGATAAAAAAAAACATAATAAGAAAATCATCATTTAAAAACATGTATTAAACAAATTTGAAAATTCTAACAAAGTTTGACGTTAACCGGAAAACACATACATCTATATTATGTAATTAAACAAGAAACAGGAACGTCACTATATATAAATACATATTTAAATATGGGGCGAATCCATGGTCACAAAAATAGATACAGATTTAGACAGCCGTTGAATTTGAACTGATCATCCAGCGGCTCAGATAAAAATAAAAAAAGAAAAAAAAGAAAAACGAAGAGGAAAAAAGAAATGGGAAAAAAGGAAACTCGAAATTGCATTAACTTGAGCCGCTGGATCAGTCCAAAGTCCAAATTCAACGGCTAAAAAAAGTGTCTAGATCCGTGTATATTTCTAGGGCCATGAATCCTTCTTGTTTAAATATATAGTTAAATCTGTGTCAAGATGTTGGTCGGATGTAACTAGAGTGGGTGAGAGAAGACCAGAGCTTCTTCAGATTTTTAGAGGAAATGTGCATATTAAAGTTGGCAATGGTAAGGAAACCAGTTTCTAAAAGATGAAAATGGCATCAGGTCTTGGAAGGTGGATTTACGCATTCCCCATCTGATTGATGCTGTTTGCTGAAGGATTTGCTACTGTCCATGGGATCCAATGATATTCTGATGCATTTAAGGGCTAGTATGGAATTGTGCTTGGTTGGCTGGTTGGTTAGGTCTTTTGTCTGCCAAGAGCCTCATTAGGTTCTGGTTGGTGTATTTTTGTTTGGTCCTTACCTTTTCCGGTTTGGATCTGGGTTCGCGCTCGCATTTGTCTTGATTGTTTCGTTGGCGGCCAACTTCGTTGGTTAACCTCGTTTCATGTAGACGTGATTGCGCCTCCCTCCCTTTATTGATGTAATCGTCTTGTTTATTCAATGAAATTCTTTATTGATCAAAAAAAAAAAAAAAAAAACTGCAATACGTGACAAGTTGAAAAGAAGCAAATTTCCCGTGGAACTTGAAAATCCTACAACAATTAAGGAAGTCACAAAAAAAAGGGATAGATGACAATAAAAGAGTGAGTTAAAAATGAAATCTTCCCAGACAGGTATCCAACATAGTAAAACGTATGGAGGACTAAGCATTCCCTTGGAACACCAATAACAGACTAAGCATTCCCTTGGAACACCAATAACGCCTATCCAATTATATTCTCAAACAAAACTGATGCACTTGGACTCTTCACTAACAGTTCACAAGCAAGTTTATTGAACGAATTAAGCAAAGTCAAAAGCTGTACAAAATAATAACATTAATGAAACTTCAACAATTTTGATCAGAAAAGCATCGTTATAGAAGAAACACAATAACTGAAGATCATATTTAACAGAAGGATGACATACTTATTGACGATGCGATTTCTATCGGGATGTTTGTAATTATCTTAATATATTAGGATAATTACAAATAATTCAATAATTTGAAAGAATATTCGAGAAAGCTTACAAGTAAGTTCATACTTACATAATGTTGCTTAGCCTTCTCGTTTATCCATACTTCCTCTTCCTTTTTCGCTTGCCCATTTTGTATGTGTATGTCCTCAAACCTCTCCGAAAAAGGCTACTCTTTTCCTATTGTTACAAATAATTTAATTTGCACTTGAGAGTAACATTTGAACAAAAAGGTTATTATTTAATAACAAGAAAACTACAAGTATAATACTTACAAACATGGATGCTCGTGCGACAAATGATTGGGAGCTGTTAGTGTGATTATATTGTAACCCCTTTCGTGCATTTTTTCCTTTTTTAAACTTCTTCTGCATAAAACATAAATACGTGTTGAGTAATTGGAGAAAAAAACTTAATTATCAGTGCTCTACCACTCAAATAAACAAAACAAAGCAAGAACTAAGGGTGCAAAGACTATATTAAAAGCTGGAAAAGAATAATGATTACCTTAAATGTTTACTTTCTTGATCATGAACACCCAATCATCTTGATTATACGGGGCTAATGGATGATTTTTAGGGTCGGACACATCTTTCTTCATATTTTGGTAATGTTTAATTTCTTACCTTAGATATAGATACTATCTTAGGTTAGTCTCTCTCTCTCTCTCTATATATATATATATATATATATATATATATATGAAATACCTTGTGTAACGTTCACAATACAACATTGAATACAATAGAGAGTTTCATTATCCAAATTTTATCATACAATGGAGAGTTTTATTCTCTAAATTCTATTATAGTATCAGAGCATTTTTTCACTCTGATCCTAAGTCTCCCATTCAACAGCTTGATACCTTACTCACCATGTTTACACCACAAACTTTGGAGGGCACTTCGGATTCATCGGACCCTCTCACCCTACATTCTAATTGATACGCTACAAACATCTCACAATACCAACCTCATGTCCAACGACAATAACCAACCAATTGTTACACGCCGACGACAACTACAACCATACCCATTACCCGCATTTGTCCACTACAAATATCATCCTTTACAACAATAACCCCATGGCCAACAACAACAAACCAATCGTTGCACGCCGACAAAAACTACAACCATAATTGCACAACCATTCGAACGAAGGAACAACCACAACAAAGAGTTTTATGTTTCGACAACAACTGAACACTTGAGGAATGATTCCTCCACCATAGACCTCTCTGCGGTCCTACATTCCTTACACTTTCTCGCAAGTTGGACATACTCAACATTCAACCTCCAATTGAGGAGGAGTGTTAAAGGAAACAAATTATCATGCAATATTGGGTTCATTATAAATATCATGTGATCATAATTAGAAGATACTTACTGCATTTATAATTAGCCTATTTTTGTATAGTTGTAATTTTTTAAACTTAACTAGATTTATTTCTTGCCTTAAATATAGATGTTATCCTAAGTTAGTTTCTCTATAAATATGAAACACTTTGTGTAACGTTCACAATACAATATTGAATATAATGAAAAATTTCATTCTCCAAATTTTATCATACAATGGAGAGTTTTATTCTCCAAATTCTATCATATATTTGTATTTAAACTTTTCCCTACCAAACACACACAGCCAGTGCCCATCTTTTATATCCACGACACGACACGACACGAAACACCACCAAGCATGAGAAAAATATTTTTATAGGTATCCTGCAGTTTTGAACTCTTTTCCCTGCAACTGAAAGAAAGTTAGATCTCTCTCACTATTTATTATATATTTGGTCCGACTTTGATTTTTTGTTCAAAAACTAAGAACAATGAGTGGACTACCTCATATTAAATAAATGCTAGTCATACTCATTTTATGATTTTAATATTCTTTCTCTTTTTTAAAAGTCGTTTTTCATTTATTCAAGTCATCACTTTTAATACTAAAAAGATAAAATATAACCACGGTGATTTTAAAAGTGGACACGGTCAATCACGAGACTAGTGTTAAAAAACGACGTCGTAGCTAAATTGCCCTTATATATTTGCGCAAATAGTTTTATTAGATTATTGAATACATGAGTCTGGACTCTGGACATAAAAATTTTACATATATATAAATATGGTCAATTAATTCCAATAGAATTGCAGTTGGGACCGAATTAATTAAGAAACAAGAGCAAAATCATTAACCATTAGTTAGCAGTTGGAAGATTAGACTGAGATTCCAAAAAAGTGTTCTGATCACAACAAAAAATAAAAATAGAAACCTAGTTTTCATAGGCATGGACATTTTCAACGCCCCGTTTCCCGTCTCGTTTGGTTTAGAAATTCCAGGATTTCTTCAAGAACGGGACGGGTTTGAGGATTTTATACACAAAAAATGCGGGGATCGGGTCGGGGGAGGTTTTGGGACACTCCTCACCCCGATCCCCGAAATCACCCCGATCCCCGCCTCATCCCGCCCCGATCCATGGAAATAGGTATGCTTGGTGTATCATATAGGATGAGATTTTCCTACAGCGGTGATAATAGTGAACTACTGCCTTCATCCATGGAAATCAACTTCTTTTGGATGATTTGATTGCTAGTGGGTCTATGAACACCTTAATCCTGTGATAAAATAGTGGTGAATCCAAGGTCAAGTTTGGCTTGCCAACAAACCGAGTCTATACTGCAAGCTCAGACATCAGTTATGTAGCAAATATGTATTTGCTTATGGGCGTCCAAGTGGGCTGACTCATATTATTATTGGACCCGATATTCAGCTGGGCTCAATTATTCAAGTGAATCATATTTATCTGTTTAAGATAGCAATAAATCTAATTAATATATTCTGGGAATATATCTAAATAGATATCGGAAGATTCACTTGAGATAACTATAAATTAGGGTCCTCGCCTCCCCAATTAAACACGCGCAATAATACACACAAATACGGTTCCGCACCAAGGAGAGAGCATTCGACCTGTGGACACCCAATCGGTTTCCTCGTGATTCCGATCTCTTCGCGGATAAAAGACTGAAGACAAAGGCGAGATCCGTTCGTCCGTAGTCCGATCGTTAAAGAGAAACTGTACACGCTTCCGCTATACCAATTCAGGTATTCTATATTATTTATGTACAGTTTTCGATCCTAGACCATATAGAACTGCTAACAGGCCCCAACCCTCCTTTATTCTTTTGCTTACACACCTCTTTCCATGAAACAAGAGCCTTTTCACATTTAAGGGACGGCCCCGACCAAAGGAACACTCTACATTTCGTCTCTATATCATGAAGAACTTTTTTAGGGAACACAAAAATTTGTGCCCAATACACATGGAGAGTGTGCAACACTCCTTTAATCAACTGCAGCCTGCTGGCAAAGGAGAGCCATCTTGTGCTCCAACTGGAAACTCGAGCCAAAATTCTGTCAATGAGAGGTTGGAATGCACAACTACTCACTTTCCTTGTTGTCAAAGGAACTCCCAAGTACTGGAATGATCCTCAGCCAATCTCAAAATTCAAGCTGGTTGCCGGGGCTCGCTGCAGATCCTCCTCAGTTCCATTGAAGTAAATCAGACTTTTACCTGCATTGATATCTAACCCAGCAGCATTAGAAAAATGCATCAGTTCCTCCTTAATAAGCATGAGATTTTGGAATACACGTTGGTCATTAGATTTTGGAATTGAGATTTATTACTATTCAAATGTTGGTGTTCCCCTATTCTATTTGTTAAGCGTTGTTGGTAAAAATATTACTTATTAATTACACTTACATTTAATTTTAATATTATTGAAAATATTGGGTTTTGTTCATGATTTATGACTCACTTTGGGATTATAAACGGGTGAGATCTGAAAATGAATTTCAGAGTCTCAAAATTGTTATATATTCCCGGTTATGTGAAAAAAAATAATATCATCCGGTATTCATCCATCACTCCTTCGGAATAGAATTTATCATGTTCACTTCTGAAACCATCGTTAATAAACTGATAGTTGAATTAAACATTCTTAAATTATTTTATTTTGTTTTTTCCTTTCTTCTTGCCAATTTAATCATAATTATACCAACAAATTATATGATCTCCTCAATCATGGACCGTGGGATTAGATAAAATAATTATGATTAAATTGTTGGTATAATTTACTAATCATAATTAACGCTCTTGTTTTCTTAGGGTTTATTTTTTTCTTTTTTTTATTTTTTGTTTTTTCCTTTTCTTTTCTTGTTTTTTTTTATAATTTTTTAAAAAATCCTATCTATTCATCTGGGCCGTTTAAAGGAGTAAATCCAACGGTAAATATTCGGTGTAATTGAATGTGTAATTGGATATATCAGAATATCCTCCACGTACATTAAGTAATACTATATATGGTTATTAAATCATTGATTACTGTAAGAACATCGGTAATTGTAAGGCTAAAAAAAGCACAAAAAAATGATGTGGATTATGTGTTTTGTGTTGTACTGTAGATAGAGATGGGTAAATGAGGTCAGAAACCGTAGATTCGAACTGAGCCGTGTCAAACAATTCGGTTCGATCCTGCTTTATGTTTTTAAAATATAAAATTCGGACTGAATCGAATCGTAGATTTTTTAAACGATTCGGTCCAAGTTCAACAAAATTTGAATCCGAACCGATTCGTGCTCACCCTTAATTGTAGATGAAGCAAAAAAAAAATAAAAATTGTCCCTATTATTGGGGCGAATCTAACTACTCCTGGGGGACCAATCCCACCGGACGTTTGCTGTGGAGGCCCACTTAAAGATAAGACAAAGCCAACTCAAATTGTTTGCACATACAAGGGGGTTCGAACCAATAACCTAAAGTTTCATGGGGTCTCAAGACCCGATGATTCCCACTTACGTCAACCTGAGTTGGTTGATGCTCCAATATTTTAATCACAATGTGAAGCTTCCCTCCCCCAATACAATTTCTCAAGGAATTCTTCTAATAGCTAGGTTGGCTCGTTTCAGTATCCACGTTTCATTTATTTGTCTAATTTGACTAAATGACTAGTAACATAACACTAGGTCTCCGTCACCAGGCCAATGAAATTCAGCAGAATCAAATTAATCAATCACATTATCACAAATCACAATTCAACATTAATAGATCAAACTTGACCGAGAATTTTATCCTTGCTCACCAAGCCAAACTTGCATAATACGTTGATCCAAGTATAAATATCCCTTAGCTAGTACCAGTACTTGTTCATCAAATTAAATTCCACATTAATAGAGAAACCCTTAATTATATAATATAGCTTATCTCATCTCACTCCGATCCAATCAACTTCGATCTGATTTTTGTGAACTAATTAGATATGGTTGGTATCGTGTCCGCCATCTTTGGGTGCTTCCAACCTTCAAAGGTTTACGTCTCGTCTTCCAACGATGACCACGGTAACAATGGCAACTCGAAGGTCATGAAAGCAAAGAAGGTCATTAAGGAAAGCAAGGCTCCGATCATCATTTCTTACTTCCCCGTTAATCCATATATCTCTCGCTTGTAGTTCTAAATTAGAAGATACGAATATATGTGGTCCTGTCGATGATGATGATGATTATAGTTATAAATTAGCTGTGACTTACATACGTATAACCGGATTCATGTTATGGGACATGATGTGTAACGTATTGAGATTCATTTCTTTGATTTTCTTCATGTCTTTTTTTTATTATATGTTCAATAATTTGGATGTAGCTAGGCTTTTGCACACATAAGTGAATAAATTCTTTGTTGCAACCCTGGTCTTCAGAGGATTACGAAACTGGAACGTCACAAGTAACATCACCACGCGGAACGCAAAATAACAGATGGAAACCAAAATCCCAAGATCTAGATTCAGGGAAAACAGAAACAAAATCGAGAATAACGGCACGAAGAGACCAAATCACTAAACTGAAAGTGAATACAAAAATTTAATCCCAAAGAACTGCTAACAATGATAAAAGTCAAGATTTTTAACAAACCCGACAAAACCTAGCGGATCTAAGAGAGAGAAACCCGAACGTGAAGGAGAACAACAAACCGATGCTGATGAGATCGCACCTGATGGACTCCAACCACTCTTCTGGATGATCTCTGCGTCTTAGGATGTTTCTAAACCCCCTTCTTTAGTCTTCTCTATGTGTTTCGGATGCTCTCGATGGAATCACAACCGCGAACCAAGTCCGAAGGATAATAAACGAGAATTCCCGAAGAATTCTAAAACACCGAAACTTCATCGGCACGAAACACGGGCACGGCCCGACACCAAGGGCGTGTGCGACACTGGTTGTGCTTCGCCCAGTCCAACACCAAAATATGCACAAACGAAGTCCCGACCCCGCTAGTTCATCCCCGGGTCATCGTACAGTTTCAATGAGCCACAAAACGATCCAAAATAAACGCACAAGAGGAATGAAAGTCGCCCAAACCTCACATTCTTGGTGGTAATTAGTATATGCTAATTTTTCTTGTACAAATTGTGTGTAATATTCTTTTTGAATTATACGAGTTATAGGAGTTAATTTATATTACGATGTGAATCTATTTTTAAAAATTAGACATACAATACATCATTCTTACTTGATGGGGAAAAAAAAGGACAAGTAACACAATATTTATGTACGTAGTTGAAATCAAAATTATAGGTCAGCTTTGGACCAGGCTCAATTCACGTTATTTCTATTAGTTTAGATATACTCAGGGTTGCGAATTCCAATAGACTCGCAACATTAATTATTAAACAATGTACATAATATGAATATTTT
>JAOWBR010189788.1:0-10176 GCA_028571145.1 Dionaea muscipula | reverse complement strand
GGATCCACCTAGCAAGAGGCCTTGGATCGACGATGAGGGTGGAGTTGTCATCAACATCATCCTTGGTGGCAACTCCAGTAGAGCAGACAACAACCGGAGGAGGAAGAGATACGCTCACGGTGAGCATGTTGACTCCGTCGCCAGCACCTCCTGAGAGATCGTGGACCAGACTGATGTGCCTTTGGTTTTCACCAAGGAGGACGAGAATGAGGTGAAATACCCCCACCAGGATGCCATCTTGGTCATTGCCCTGATCAAGCATGCACAGGTTCGAAAGATCCTGGTGGACAGCGGAAGCTCTGCGGACATTCTCTATTACGACGCCTATAAGAGATTGATGAAGGCGCTCGGCATGAGATCAGACCAGCTCTCTCCCATCTTGACCCTCCTCTCCGGATTCACAGGCCACTCCATCAGGGCAAAGGGAGAGATCATCCTTCCCTTGACTGTTGGGGATACAGATGTTCGAACCACGCTTGCCGTGAAATGGTTGGTGGTAGACGTTCCTTCCGCCTACAACGCCATCTTGGGCCGCCCCACTCAGGTCAAGATGAGAGTTGTCGTTTTTCCTTACCATCTGATGCTGAAGTTCCCGGTGAGGGAAAAGGTCGGGAAGATGTTTGGAGACCAGGAGGTTGCCTGACAGTGCTACCTGATCTCCCTCGACAGCAAGGCCAAGCCCGGAAACCAGTTCGACAGCGAGGAAGAAGCTTCAGAAGGTGTCCACTGTGTCACGGGCCCACCCGAGGAGAGGGCCTAACTAGTGGAGCCTCTAGAGGAGGTTTTCTTGGTAGAAGGAGATGCGAGATCTGTTGTACAGATTGGGACTTTGATGAAACCAGACCTTCGACTACAGCTGATTGACTTTCTGAGACAGAATCGAGACGTGTTCGCTTTGTCGACTGACGAGATGGTGGGAATCAGTCGGGATGTAATTGAACATGCCCTAAGCACCAACCCAGCCAAACGACTCATCAAACAAAAGCGTAGATGACTCGGGACCGAGAGGAATGATGCAGTGAAGGAAGAAGTGCAGAAGCTGTTGGCAGCTGGAATCATCAAAGAGGTATTCTACCCAGAGTGGCTCGCCAACCCTGTTCTTGTGAAGAAACCAAACGGGAGCTGGAGAATGTGCATAGACTTCACAGACCTGAACCTAGCCTGCCTCAAAGACAGTTATCCACTCCCTGACATCGACATATTGGTTGACGCCACCTCTGGCCATGAGATGCTGAGTTTCATGGACGCTTTCTCCGGGTACCATCAGATCCGCATGAAGAAGAGCGATGAAGAGAAGATCGCGTTCATCACCCATGATGGGACCTTTTGCTATAAGATGATGTCCTTTGGCTTAAAGAACGCCGGGGCTACCTACCAGAGACTTGTGAACAAGATTTTTGCTCCCGTCATCGGGAAGAGCGTGGAGGCATATGTTGATGACATGTTGGTGAAGAGAGTCACAGAGAATGAGCATGTGACGGCTCTGGAGTCTACATTCACCATCCTCCGAAAGTACTCCATGAGACTCAATCCGAAGAAGTGCACCTTCGAAGTAACTTCCGGGAAGTTCTGAGGCTTCATTGTGACACGAAGGGGGATTGAGGCGAACCCTGAGAAGATTCGAGAATCATTGACATGGTTCCCCCTCGAAACGTGAAAGAGGTTCAGAAGTTGACCGGCAAGCTGGTCGCTCTGAGCCGATTCCTGAGTCGGTCCGCTGACAAAAGCCTTCTGATATAGGGGGATTTTTCCCTCTAGACACGTGGCCAAAGGGTCCGAGATTGGAGCGTCCGGCTTGACCCGACCGAACCCATCCTAAAAGGTTCCCCATCTCGCCACGAGCGCGTGGGCGCAAACCATTCGTCAATCGGAGCTCAAGCGAGCTCACACGGGCTTCCCAAATTTTTCCGTCCGAATCGCCCTCTCCTCGGCCTGCTCGGCATGCCTGCTCAGCGTGCCTAGTCGGCCTGCCTAGTCTGCGTGCTTGGTCGGCCTTCTCTCTCCTTCCGCACCTATAAATATGCCTCAACCCCCTCATTTCTAGGGACCTCTTCTCTCCCTCGCGTCTGCCCACGCCCGCTCGGCAACTTGCCTGATCGGTAAACTGTCGGCCCGATAACCTTCACCTGCCCGGACCACCTCACCTGCTCGGCAGTTGCTTGCTCGGCCGCCTACTCGGCCAAGTGCCTGCTCAGCACTTCATCCCGTGCCTGCTCGGCCGCCTGCTAGGCCAAGTGCCTGCTTGGCAGTTGCCTGCTCAGCAGTCGCCAGCTCGACCGCTTGCTTGGCCAAGTGCCTGCTCGGCCACCCTCCTGTTCGGCCACCCGCCTGATCGGTTGGTCATGGCCGTTTCCCGACTCGGCCTCTCTCAGCCCGACCTCGCTTCGCTCGGCCGTACGCGAAGGCCCTCTTGGCGATTCTCACCCTTTTGGCCAACCCCACTTGATTGTTCTCTCACTCTCATTCCTGCATTCTTGCATCTCCCAGTTCTCCTCGCACGTAGGAGCTATCGGTCATTTTCGACACTTGCTAACTTAGGCATCGAAGCGGTCTCCCCGGGGTCACACTCTGGGGTACCCTCTGACGTGTTTGCTCATCCTTCTCAGGTCCTCTTTGGAGCGGGTCGGAATCACTTCCGGATCACCTCACACTCCTCCCCCGAGCCGACCGGGTCCTCTCCGCCGTCCGGAGACGCCTCATCCCGATCGGACCGGGACTTTGATGATCGCCTCTGGAGGGTCCTAGGTGCTGACCGCCCCCGAGATTTTCCCAGGAGTATCACCTTCATTTCTTCAAAGTGCTCCGAGGCCCGAAGGAGTTTGAATGGACTATTGAATGCCAGAAATCCTTTGAGGATTTGAAGATTCACCTTGCCTCCCCACCTCTGCTTACCAAACCCATTCCTGATGAGACACTCTTCCTCTACCTTGCCATCTCCGACTTTGCCGTCAGCTCGGTGCTAGTGAGAGAAGACAACAAGGTTCAGAAACCTGTCTACTACATGAGCAAGATGTTGCACAATGCCGAAGAGAGATATCCCAAGGCAGACAAACTGGCCTTTGCATTGATCACTGCATCACGGCGTCTGAAGCCGTACTTCCTAACTCATCCCATTGTTGTTCTCACTGAACAGTCCTTGAGATAGATCCTGCATAGACCAGAGACTTCGGAAAGACTTGTCAAGTGGTCAATTGAGTTGGGACAGTACCAGATCAACTACCAGCCCAGACCAGCGATCAAAGGACAGGCCTTGGCCGATCTCATCGTCGAGTGCATAGAGTTTGTGCTCCCACCAAAATCGTGTCCTTGCTGGACCTTGCATATCGACGGATCATCAGGAAGACAAGGGGGTGAAGCAGGCCTGGTGCTGACCAGTCCCGATGGAGCAGAAGTTGAGTATGCTTTGCGTTTTTACTTCTCAGTGACCAATAATGAAGTAGAGTACGAGGCTTTGATCGTCGGATTGAGGATTGTCACGAAGTTAGAGGTGTGAGTGCTTCAGATTTTCAGTGACTCCCACCTTGTTGTGAATCAGATATCTGACACCTATGCTGCTGAAAAAGATGTCATGATTAAGTTCAAAAAGCTGGCCGAGGACTTGATGAAGAAGTTCGAAAAGGTGGAGATCACCCAGATTCCCCGATCACAGAATGTCAAGGCCGATGAGTTGTCAAAGCTGACATGGGCCCCATCATCAGAGCTCGACCGAATGATTTTCATGGAAAGACATCAGAAGAGCAGTTTAGACATCACTCATTAATGGTTGGCCGTGGACCCAGAAGCTCCAACTTGGATGACTCCCATCATTCAGTATTTGACTGACGGAACTCTTCTAGCCAACAAAGATCAAGCGAAGAGCCTCAAGATCAGAGCTGCAAGCTTTCGCCTCATCAATGAAATCCTGTACAAACAGTTGTACCAGCATCCCTGTGCTCGGTGCCTGACCGAACAGGAGGCTCAATATGTCATGGAAGAGATCCACTCAGGCGCTTGCAGGAATCATCAGGGTAGGACAACCCTCGCCAGAAAGATAAGACTATAGGGCTACTTCTGGCCGAAGTTGCAGGACACGGCCGAAGACTTCGTCGGGAAGTGTGAGACCTGTCAGAAGTTTTCTAGAAAACAGTATCGCCCTACCACTCCACGCACCCCCATCACTTCTGCCTGGCCATTTACCATTTGGGGGATCGACATTCAAGGGTCGTACCCCACTGCACCCACTTGGAAGAAGTTCCTCATTGTGGTGGTGGACTACGTCACCAAGTGGGTGGAAGCCGAACCAGTTGCACGCATCACGAGGTCAAAAATTGAGTCCTTCTTATCGAAGAGATTCATCTGCCGCTTCGGTGTCCCCAGAGCAGTCATCACTAACAACGGCACACATTTCGAAGACCGAAAGTTTGAGAACCTTTGCAAGCAGTATGAGATCGAACACCGGTATGCCTCTGTAGCCTACTCCCAGTGCAATCGAAAAGTTAAGGTGACGAATCGGACCATCGTCGAAGGGATGAAGACTCGTGTCGGAAAGGCCAAGGGTGATTGGGTTTAAGAACTGCCAAGTATCCTATGGGCTTACCGAACGACTCCCCGGACTGCCACCGGAGAGACTCCCTTCAGCTTGGCTTTCGGGGTAGAAGTCGTTGTTCCAGTTGAGATCGGCATGCACTCATTCAGAGTTAATCAATTCTCAGAGGCTGAGAATGACGCAGAACTCAGAGATTACCTGGATGCCATCGAGGAAAGAAGAGAACAAGCAGCGCTCCGACTGGCAGCCTACCAGCAGAGGGTTGCACGGTTCCACAACTCCAGAGTCAAGAATCGCAGCTTCAGAGTAGGGGGACTTGGTTCTGAGGGACGCATAGTTCGAGGGCAAAGACGCTCCCACTGACAAGCTGTCGCACAATTGGGAAGGACCGTTCGAGATCACTGAAGAGATCCGACCGGGACATACCGACTCATGACTCTGGATAGAAGGGACATCTCACACACCTGAAATATCGTGCATCTCCGAAAGTTTGCGAATGAATGAATGAAAGATTTATTTCTTGACAATGATCATGGACATTGAGGTTTTATGGAAAGACAAAGATTGTTGATTTGTCGAAATATAGGTTTCTTTAATAACCGGTGCAGGTTAGTTTCATATATAACCTGGCGCATGATGCAGGACAAATTAAAGTATTTTAAAGCTTTATACTTGTATGAGGCGATAATAAAGAACAAGAATAGAAGAGAGTTTCAGGACATAATTCTCGATACTTTAAGAGTAATCGGATGATAAAACTCTTCAATTCATTATTCCATCTTTGGTAATGGTAGAGTTGGTTCGGGTTTTTCATTCATGAGGACTTGACCCGGTTCGTGGTGAGAGAGACTGGGTTAGAGCCCCACAACTCGTCCCCTTCTGTCTTTGGGCCCTATGACGTGGGCAAAACCGAAGGTGAAAAATTAGTCTCCGAGCATTGCTAAAAAATGTGTCCATGCTTATCATACGGACACTTAACCCCAAAAAGTTGAAAAACGGATGATCTTAAACGTAACATCCAAAAACCGTAAAAGCAACATCCTTTATTATTACTAGAGATTACCCGTGCCTTCGGCACGATAGAGATTATCCGTGCCTTCGGCACGATGAACACTATACTCTCAAAAAATAAAAATCAACGAAAAATATACGTTAATAGCTCTCTTAAAAAATTAAAATATAAATCATAAAATAATTAAAAATTTAAAATTATTATATTAATATTCATCTTATTTGGATCGCATCAACAAATTAAAAAAATTGAGTATAATATTATATAACTTTTATTAAACATATTATTTAATAAATTTACTTTTATTAAAAATATTAATATTATAAAAAAAAATAAAATTGTCAGCATCATATCTTTCTTTAATCTTTTAATCTTTATCAAATCTTTTAATATCTTTGTTAATTACCCATATCTTATTATTATCTTAATTACGAAAATATTCCTAAAATATAAAACTTGATTGATCCTATAAGATGATTAGTGCGATTTGACGGCTGACATATCTTCCCACCTCTTTTTCTCATCCTACGGTTTAAAATATCCTAATATATTTTCCTTAAGACATTTCAAAATGTCTTGTGCTTTATATCTATTATATATAAATAAGAAGTGTGTTTGAATTTTTAAAGAAAGAATGTCCCACATGGATATCAACTTATCTCATGTGGAAGAGAGAAGGAGAAGAGAGGGAGGGAGAGGGAAGAGAGAGAAAATAAGAAAAAAATAATCCGTGTCTTTGGTACGATGAGTATTTCATCCCTTAAATCAATTATATTAATAATACAAAGGATGAAGATTTTAAATTTAGAGATAAATATAAAAACAAGTCTTCACTAATATAAGTGTTACATCAATAAGGATTAAGTTTTTTTGTGTATATATATATATATATATGCCTTAGGCTGAATCGATCAAGTGTGTTATTCAATTCCAGTCAAAGTAAAAGGGTACAAATGGGAGTATGAGCCTGGGCGTAGAGCCATTTGTTAATGAAAATTTTATGTCATAAAATCATACAAGTTTATTACATTGAGTAAAATATTAAATCAATTTACTAAAAAAATGCATAAAAAAATTAAATAAATAAATAAAAATCTGTCGAATTGCTTGAAGTTGATTAATATCCGATTAAAAGGCCTTGACGCTTGAAGGTCCCCTGCCCCATGTTATCGCAAAGAGTCATTTAGAACGCTGAATCGAGGTATATACATTGCCGACATATTCAATGCCTTGTTCAGGGCGACAATAGCGAGAAACGAAAGCAAGTATCCATTCGAGTGGGTAGCCACACAACGACCAAAGGCAATGGGATGAAATCACATGAAAGGTGTGAAGCTTACAAACCATTAACAAACCACAAACAATCATGACCAATGTCTAAAAAGAATGTTTGCAGCAAACTTTTGAAGCAACATCACCGAGTACAAGACACAGTGGGAATAGAATGCTTGCTTCTGGGAATAAAATGAAGCAATGTGAATCCCCTTCTTATATTCCCAATCCGATCCCAATCCATTCAGTTCAATTTAGACATGGAAATGGGATGCCAATTCCCTTCAATAAACACAAGACTAGCCACCGATATTCTTTCTGATGTTGGGCCCATCTGAAGCAGTTGCAGTTGGAACTGTCGTCTCCGTGGAGACTCCGTTCATTGTGATCGTTGGCCCATCTAAAGCTGACGGATTAACAAACGCCTCCACTGGGATTTTCTTAACATCACGGCGGATCCCGATGTCTGATACAAATCTACTAACGCAATACTTAACACAACCAACAACTGCCAATACACTAACACTGGTGGACAGGTATGTGACAGCAGCTGACTCTATTGTACTCGCAGCAGCCAAGAAAGCACTTGCCTGTCCACTCTGTCCAGCACTGATGTCGGTGATCACAAGCAACCCAGTTTTGCAGTAAATAGCAAAATCCTCGCAGTTGTTTTTGTAGATGTTGTAAATGCCAAACCCGTTCTCAAGGAGGTATGAAGCCCGGTGGAGAACATCATCAGGCGGATCAGAAACGGCAAGAGTGCAGGTCCCTCCTCTTGCTTTAAAGAGAAAAAATGCAGGCGACACACCGTACTCAAAGAGGTAAAGCTCCCCGCCAGAAAGGAAGCAGTCGAGGCATGATGAAATGACGCCACTTGCTACAGACAGATCACCACATGCTTCACATGGAGGCCCTGCAGGCATAGCAGAAAAGCTAGAAATAACGCGGTCCAACGCGGTTCCAGTTCCAACTTCCTCACCAGCCGCTCGGGTGAAATGAATGACTCGTCCCTCACCAACGTATATCCCTACCCAATTTCAAACAGTAGAAGAAAGATTAACCGAGATTGCTTCTCAGGAACAGCTCAGTTCACCAACACTATACTGTCATGCCGATAGTCTATTAAGTTCCAATCACAATGGCTATGCAACAAATCATAATTCAGTTACTTCATGCACAAAACAAAGAAACAACGTGGACATTGCCACAAAATGTGAGAAAAAACGATGCTTTCTTCACCAGTGAAAGAAAAACACCGGGATATCCACACATGTAAAATGCTCCACCAATAAACGATGCTTACTACAACATTATCATCGCAGCTAGTGATCAGTGCAGCTATGCAAGAACAAGACAAAGAAAAAGACAAACACAGAATTATGCTTGTCAACGTTAACTATCGCAGAGTAAAATGCGCGGGGTATACTCATAACCAGATAACAATGCTGTGATGCAGTCTAAACACAACCACTTTCCATTATTCATATGCCATTTTGGCTCAGCCTTCTGCTTTCCCTTGGTCGGTTATAGTTCATTTGCAAAACGGATCCCTCTCAGAAATGCCTTGTAATAGAGAGAACCTTGCCTTCTCCAAATTTCCAATCCCTAAATCACACTCGTTAATCAATTTTAACACTTAATTAAGCTAGCTAATCAATAATCATGCCAGCACAACAATAAAGGACAACTCTCAACTCCAAATATCTCTTCAACCATTCTTCTCCTAAAGATCAATATCCCCCAAATGCAAGAACTAACTGCTATCCAATCATCCAAGCAAAAGCAGCCGATTCACTAACACGCACATGGAAAATGGCCAGAAAACCAGGAAAATTAGCTATAAATTTAGGATCAAACAATGATTCTCCACGGTCAGAACCCATCCATTCAAATTCAAATTCAATTTCAATTTCAATTTCTGGGCACAGAACAAAATTGTATCTTTTTCATATATCAAACGAGTCAGAGAGATGCCAGGAAATCGATCCGATTGATGAAAAAAAAGATCACCCCAAAATTGGAAGGGAAAGAGAAGAGAGAGAGGACCATGATGAGCATAGATCCAGGCGTGACGCCATGAGTAGATGTGGTCGCCGGGCTTCAGGGTTTCCCTTCCAATTTTGTTGGAGAGTACTCCCATTGTTGCTGATAAGTGCTTAAGCTATTCCCTCCTGCTGCTGCTAAATGCTAACATTCGCTAGGGAGACTAGAATTGAAAAGGGGAGAAAAGGACTTACGCGTGTGTGTGTGTGTGTTACGCGGTACTCCCTTCCTGAGTTCTGCAGATAAATTAAAACCTAAATAATTAAATTTTATTGTTTTCTTCGCACACATCCCACGTTGGGTGTGCGCGTCTTTATTTTTTTTTATGTCAATTTTACATCTAAAGGCAGTATACGGTCATTTATATTGTAAGGGGGGGTTTACGCGATACGCAACAGTTCCGTTCCTGAGTTCTGAGTTTGTGACTAGAATTTATCCATGATGAAAAAAAATTCTAGGGATAAATTAAGACCTAAATAATTAAATTTTGTTAGTTTCTTCGCACACATCCCATGTTGGGGGGTGGTTTTACGCGGTACGCAACAGTTTCCTTCCTGAGTTCTGAGTTTGTGACTAGAATTTATCCACGATGAAAAAAAAAATTTAGAGATAAATTAAAACCTAAATAATTAAATTTTGTTGGTTTCTTCGCACACATCCCACGCTGGGATGTGCGCGCCTTTATTTTTTTTTATGTCAATTTTACCCCTAACGGCAGTATACGGCCGTTTATATTGTATAGAAACAGTTGTATACTGCCGTTTCTCGGTTGTCACAAAAAAAAAAAAAACAAAGCTCGAACGAGGAGACGATTGCCGGCGAAGAAGACCGATCGATTTCAGAGAAGAAGATCGATGATTGGAGATCGATTCGAGCTAGGTAAGTTTCAATTTATTGATTTCATGCCGTGATTCGTGATTTTAATTCGATTTTGGGTTAGGGTTTCGATTTTGGGTTAATATTTAGGTTAGGGTTTCGATTTCCTCTGTCACGCCCCGAATTCTGAGAACCGGGGACGTGAATTAATTATCCGACAAAGTCATATTATTATTGTCGTAAACCTAATTTATTTTAATTGTCTTTAACTAGGCGGGTTTCTATTTTATTTTATTTATTAATTCTACCGATAACATTATCCTTTTTACTCCATTCTCCAAATATTATTATTATTATTACTTAGATAAAATCAAACATCAGAGCATAAAATATAAAACATGTAACAAGGTTCTATTTAATTAATTACATATTTACTTACATTTCGACTAGAATAGAATAAAGTATCTTATATTACACGATACAAAATTTACATAAGTTAGCTACCATC
>JAOWBR010189787.1:0-19085 GCA_028571145.1 Dionaea muscipula | reverse complement strand
AGATCCCCCTAGCCGCGAATATGGCTGCTCGCCAAAGAGTTCCCCTGCTCACCTATGCCTGCTGGTCGCCGCGGGAACCCACTGCCCAGAGCTCCGTCCGCTGGCCGCCATGATGGTTCGCTGCTCGCCGACGCCTTCCCATGCTCCGCTGCCCACATGAAGGAGGAAGAAGGTGGTTGCTCGCTGCATGGAGGACCTCACGAGGCCACTGCTCGCTCATGCCAGGCCCACTGCTCGCGGTCATGGAAGCCACTAGAGGTTCACTGCTCGCTAATGGAGGTTCCCATGTTCACTTATGTCGGCTGCTCGCCAACCCCCTTGCTCCGCTGCTCGCCAACCACCTTGCTCCGCTGCTCGCCAACCACCTTGCTCCACTGCTCGATGATGGTTGCTCGCTGGAGAGGATCGGTACTCGCCCGAGGCCTGCTGCTCGCCGGAGGAGAACCTCACGCGGCCATTGCTCGCCCACGTCAAGCTCGATGCTCGCCCGTACCAGTGCTCGCTGCTCGCCTGACCTTGATGATGAAGTTGGCTGGTGAGCCGTCTTTTCCTCCGCACGCGGGCAGCCACGCATGGGCCTTATGCATGATCATGCATGGCCATGCAAAGCTGACGTGGACATATGTGTTCGCGTGTCTGTAGCCGGGTCCACCCTCACCTACGTGGCACGCTAGCTGTTATCCACGTGGCGGGTATTTTTTTGGTGTATAACAAAAATCAAAAGGAGCATCCTTGAGTAATAATTGAGTGAGGGGCTTGGAAATCTTTGAGAAGTCTTTGATAAATCTCTTATAGAACTCTGCATGTCCTACAAATTCCCTCAAAGTCTTGAGGTCAGTTAGTAGAACCAGTTTTTCTATTACCTCTACCTTGGTCTTGTCCACCTCAATCCCTTTCTGGGAGACTTTATGCACTAGCACAATGCTTTCATTTACCATCAAATGACACTTCTCCCAGTTTAAGACCAAGTTGGTCTATTCACATCGCTTCAAAACACTGGCCAAGTTAGACAAACAGTTATCAAAACTAAAACCAGTAACAGAAAAATCGTCCATAAAAATTTCTAAAAAATCTTTCACCATATCGTGGAAAATAGCCATCATGCACCGCTGAAAAGTTGCGGGTGCATTACAAAGTCCAAAGGACATTCTTCTATAAGCAAATGTCTCGTAGGGACGTGAATGTGGTCTTGTCTTGGTCCTCGGGGTTGATTGCAACCTGAAAATAGCCGGAGTACCCATTGAGGAAGCAGTAGAAAGCGCGACCACTCAGTCTGTCTAATATCTGATCAATGAAAGGAAGGGGGAAGTGATCCTTCCTTATGGCGATGTTCAACCACCTGTAGTTGATGCAGACACGCCATCTGGTGACTAGTCTCGTGGGAATCAGCTCATTGTTCTCATTTTGTACTACTGTGATCCCACCTTTCTCTAGCATCACTTGCACTGGACTCACCCACTTGCTATCTGATATGAGATATATGATCCTAAGATCTAGCAGCTTGATTACTTCCTTTTTTACCACCTCTTGCATGGTTGGGTTGAGGAGTCTTTGAGGTTGGGCTACCATCCTGTGTTCATCTTCCATTAAGATCTTGTGCATGCACACGGATGGACTTATTCCCTTGATATAGGTCATCTGCCACCCAAAAGCTTTCTTGTGTTGCCTCAGGACATCTAGCAACTTTTCCTCCTCATTGTAGACAAAGCTGAAGAGCAAATCAGCGATAAAGAATCAGTTTCTTCAAGAAAAAAATATTTAAGATGAGGTGGGAGGGGTTTTAGTTCCAAGTCTTTGGGTGGAACTTCAATTGATGGCTTCGGTTGTGGTCTCATGGTCTCCAAAGGTTGAAGCTTTGGCTTGTAGTACAAGGGACTATAACTCACCTTGTGAGCCTCACTACAACTTTCTTTAAAAAGTTCCGCCACCCCTAACTCCTCTTCGTCAGCTATGGCGGCGGGTTCTTCTTCATCTTCGGCTTCACATACCTCCGCCATATCTTGGCATAGGTTTTTCTGTAAAAATACCTACACTGGAATGTCGAGAACATCTAGTAGGAAACAATATGCAGTATCATCGGGATGCTTGATGGCTTGGTAGACGTTGAACGTAACCTTCTCTTTCCCTACCCTCAGAATGATGTCCCTCTTTCGAACATCAATAAGTGTACGCCCTGTGGCTAGAAAAGGACGTCCTAGAATGAGGGACATGTCATGATCATCCTCTGTATCAGTCTACAGGGAAAATAAATTTGTCTACCTTTACCAGTAAGTCCTCCACCACACCCCTTGGTATTCTTACGGAACGATCAGCCAACTGAAGTGTGACGGTGTAGGTTTTAATGCACCCTCAATATTCAACATTTTAAAAACTTTGTAGGGCATCAAATTTATGCTTGCCCCCAAATCACAAAATACCTTATCAAAATTTAAATGTTCGATCGTGCAAAGAATAGAGAAACTCTCTGGATCTTTGAGTTTGGGTGGAAGCTTTCTTGATACCACTGCAGAGCATTGTTCCGTTAAGCATACGGTCTCAAACTCTTCAAGCTTCCTCTTATTGGATAAGATCGTCTTTAGGAACTTCGCATATTTTGGCATTTGCGCTATGGCTTCAGCGAAGGGAATGTTGATCTCCAACTTCTTGAAATGTTGAGGAACTTTTTGTAAGATTTGTCCAGCATGTTCTTCTTAACGGCTTGAAGGAAGGGAAGCTTGTTTACATCCATGTTGTACTCTGTTTGATTTCCCCTATCCTTCTTTGGCTTTGAGCATGACGCCATAGGATTAAACATGGTGCAACCATTCTTCTTTTTGCCTTTCTTTTTCTGAGGTGGTCTTTCTTCCTCTTCAGACGAGGAATCTCCATCATCAACAATAGCCTGTGTATTTTTGGCTGGTGGCGGTAGCTGGGTTTCCTCATCAGACGAGGAACTCTGCATTTGACATGGTGGCGTCACCGATGTTAGCACCATGGGCTTTTTGGTAGACGCCCTAGTTTCAATAGGCAACACCGTTTCGCTTCTTAATTCAATTGTCTTGACATCTACCCTGAGATTATTTTCTGTATTATTTGACGTGTCAGGTGCACGATTGCCCCATATGTTTGCAAATTGTCCAATTTGGGTCTCCAGGTTCTTGATTGTTGCATCCTAGTTCTGCATCCTTACATTGCATGTCGTAATGAACTGTGACAACAGATCCTCAGTAAATGTTCTTTGTTGTGGCGGAGGTGCTTGCTGCCGATGTTGTGGCGGCTGGACATATTGTTGCTGGTGGTACTGCTGCGGTGGTGGTTGGTAAGTTCGTTGTTGTTGAAACTAGTTTTGTTGGGGTTGTTTGGGTCTTCCTTGCCCCTGTTGACGCGGACCTGTACATAGAGTCGTGGTTGTGGCGGTGGTTGCTGTTGTTATTGTGCATGTTGTTGCTGCGATTGTTGTTGCGCATTTTCATAATTTGTTCCACGCCATGACAACAATTGATTTCCTCTTCATGGTATGTACTGTTGCTGCTGCTCATTCTGATCAATATAGTTCACGAGCTCCTCAGTGGGCTCATTTGATATGTAGTCAACGTACGAGGGCTCGGCAAAAAGGGGTTCAGCTTGGCTGCCGCCATGGATTGGGCAGGATCCCGCTGGTACTGCAGCTACATCAAGAGTTGATAATTTCGCATTGAGAGTTTGTAATTGTGTAGTCAATGCACTAAGGGATTCGTTATCGAACACGTTTGGTGTTGTCTCTACTCTAGCCACCGGTTCGGCCTGGCTTGAGCTAGATGTAGTTGGCGTCCTCTCAGAAGTATATGCGTAACTATTTGTCGCCATGTCTTTTATGAAGGAACAGGCATCTTCCTGGCTCTTTCTCATGAATGAACCCCCGGCGGCAGCATCAATTATGGCTTTGTGGGTGTTTTTCAACCCTTGATAGAACGTATAAAGCTGCAGCCATACGGGTACGTCATGATGAGGGTAGATTCGTTGAGCATTCTTAAAACGTTCACATGCATCATAAAAAGACTCAGAATCATTCCGCACAAAGTTTGTGATTGCTTTTCTGAGCATGGATGTTCTGAGGGGAGAGAAGTATTTTTGTAAAAATTTTCTAGCAAGGGCATCCCAGGTAGTGATAGTACCCGCCGGTAAAGAATTTAGCCATGCCCTGACCTTGTCCCTTACGGAGAAAGGAAAAAGGCGTAACTGAATGGCATCATCCGACACATTTTGGTACTTTACCGTGTCACAGACCTCCAGAAAATCAGAAATATACTGATTTGGATCTTCCATCGGCAAACCGTGGAATTAGACATGGTTTTGGACGAGCTAGATGACGGATCCCTTTAACTCAAAAGAATTTGCCGCCACGGCCGGCCTAACCACGGATGGTAGAGTCCCCTCTAATGTGGGAAAACCGTAGTCAACCAAGGTGCGTGCAACGGCGTTTCCCTCGTCTACCATTGAAGATGTGATTGGTGCATTGATTTGCTTAGATTGCTTTCTTAGTCGTCGTGCAGTCCTTTCAATCTCAAGATCTAGTTGAAGGATTGGTTCCTCACTAGACCTTGTGATCATAAACAGAATGCAACTGCTCCTTTTCGGCAGAAACAAAACCAATTATCAACTGCTGAGCAGGAGAGAGCACGTAATAAAACAAACAAAAAGACTTCATTGAAATTTTGAATTAATTAAATGATATCACCGTTACACAAGAAAAAGTCTCTGGTAACGGCGCCAAAAACTTGACGTAAGGACAGCAAGTGTACTGTCTCGTCATGTAATATAAAAGATTATCGATCCACAAGGAAATTTCCGAACAGTGACAATCAAATCCTCAACTCTTAAATCAGTGGAGTGAGAAAAGAACGGTTTAGTTGGTAACAACAAGAAATGTAAATGCCTGTAATAAAAGTGCAAACTCTCAGTCACAACCTTCACGACAACTGTTACTCAACACCCACCCAAGTATTATGGAGTAGATGCAAGTCGAGACCGATCTTAGATGATCGAGGTTAAACTATCCCCTCGGAGTTAATCGTTGGAGATGATCAACACTAGTACCCACGCAATAAAGAAAACGTTGCGAACAATGAGAATTAAAAGTAAAGACAAGTAATGAAAGTGCGAAGATTGTATTAAAGCAGTAAATGAAAGGGGGTTGATCGCAATGATCAAGTACAACACTCTTGAATCCTCTCTCTCTCTCACTGAGGGACACGTACAACTGCGGGTGGACTCCTTCTAATAACAAACTAAACACTCTGAAACACTCTTCTGTCACAACATGCACGTACAAGTGTTAGCTCTTATCTCACGCAGGAGTGCAACCACTTGAATATGGTAGTGAGATCGGTATTTATAGACTTCAGAGTAAGACAGACTGTTGAATTCAATCTTTATCAATAAGAGATCCCCACCTCGGGCCCAATAGATGAATCCGTTGAAAGCAGGCGTAAAAATAGGAGAGAAATCAGGGCCGGTACCGCAACTGCTTGGGTAGATCACTAGAGCACGGGGCGCCAGCTCGTGGCGCCAAACTGAGAAACAGAGGGCGCCACCGCATTACATTGCAAAAGAAGAGGTCATGATCTCCAAGCCAAGGATGGCTTCTATGTAGTTGAACATTGTGGCGGACGCATCTTATGCTGGTGGCGAAGGCAACTAACTCGGACGCCATGATCTCGTAGGAACTGGTGACGCCATGGCGTTAAGGTCTTCTAACTTGAGAAGGAAACTTCCAAGTCATGATTTAACACCATGAGGAAATGTGAGCAGCAATTAGGTGCTTGAGGGGCACATGCAACTAAAATAATTGTTCTCGTTCTTTAAGTGTCCCTATCCTTGGCCGAGCACTCTCTTTATACAAAAAGAAATGCCTATGCTTACTCTCACTTTCCCTTTTCGTTTTTTTTTTGGGTAAGTACTTTCCCTTTTTGTTTCTCTGCAAATTATCAATAAAGGCTATTGTGTACTACGTGTAAATTAGGTCTTTCTCAATGGGTGCCGGTACCGGGGGTACAGGAAGACAAAAAAGTATTTTGAAGAAAATTATCATGCATGATATGCAGAAAGAATGATCATCAATAAAATGGTATGGCCAAACGAATAAACGCAACTGTTGTCACAGTCAAAAAGGCTTTATTTGGTTTGGTCTTGTTTGGTTTCATTTGGTCCATATTAAAGCTACAAGAAAAACATGCAGCTTGTATTGATGACATTAGACTATTAGCGTTCAAGGATTCACCACCAAAAGAAATAGGAAAGTCAATTCAAAGATGGCCATCATATATTCATACCTAAACCTTGGAAAGAAAGCACTACTTATTCCTTGAGTCAAGTTGACCAAATTTAAGTCTCCAAGTTCATCACTCCTGAAATAGAAGAAGAAAGCAAAGTTGCATCATACCAGTTTACATACAAGTTCATCCTCCAAATCCTATTATTAATCAGCCAGGAACCTCGGACATGGAAAGCAACAGAACAAGCAAGGTACAAAACCATACATATACCAAAAGGGAATGAGCTTTTTCTGTTGAAGGTACCTCACCTTTGAGCAGATTCGCTGGCTTCTGCCTCACTAAATGGATTTGGCACAGCATACAAGGAACAAGTTCTGTTGTAACAGTACTTAATACCAAGTTTTCTAGTGGTCGATGACCAACCAACGAAAACTAAATGTTGCTGTGAGACTTCAGTTGCTGGAGCCCACACAACTTGGCCAACACTAAGTGTACTTCTGATACTTTCGACGGCACGTACCTCACCACTGTAAAGCAAAAGCAAAGAACAAAAGAAAAGAGGCTATATTGGCTTTCAAAAGGTTCACTAACTATCTGAACTCTAATTGCCCTAGGACTAGAAAAAAGTTGTACACAGAAGGGACAATTGGAAGGAAAACTAAAGAGAATAGATGAGGATATATTAATCAGGTATAACCATATAACAGTATACTATCCATATTGTAGTGGTGATGAGAAGTGATTATGGTAATGCATAACCTGTTAACACTCAGGACAAAAAGCGTAGGCCTCCTTTTATTCGCATAGGTTTCACCCCATCCTTCCTCCCAATCCCCTTGACCTTTCCAGTTATTACAGTCCTTATCTGTGGAGCCTCCAGTCTTGTAACCGGAATGGTTGAAAGTTGGCTTTGAAGGGTTAGGCTCTTCGGCAACATATGCAACAAGTGTTTCGTTAGAATTCCAAGAAACACCCTCGAACCTGTTCATGGAGAACAGAATGAACAAAACATAACACTTCCAAATAAGAACACTTCCAACGTCTGCTAGACTGTAGCAAGCCATGTAACCAGTGTTTTGCTTCAGCCTAATAGAGTAACAAAAGGAATGACATTGCAGTTAATTCACTCATGTGACAAATTACCATCCATCGGCGTATACAGAGCCATGAACAGATTTAGGAATTTGAAACTCCTTCTCCACATCAGACGGACTCCAGATTTCAAATTTAGTAGGAGAATCATTCTCAGCATTTCGAACAATTAGAAGTTTTGATCCTGATGGGGATGGGATGATTAAGGAGGCACCAGACACCTCAACAGGAAACGGAGACCACTGGAAGGCCACAGGATTGATCATGTCTTTAGGAAAAAATGCAGATAAAAGAAACCTTCGTTTCTTATTTGACAAAAGGTTCGGCTGGCTAATAGAAAACATTGCCTTTGAGTCCTTCCCTGGAACAAGTTTTAGGATTATCAGTACAGATTTAGTTGTAGATAGAAACTAGACATATGTAGTATTATATTTAACTTTAGAAAAACTAGAAGACATACCAGTTCCTGACTGGAAAACCCATGCCTTATCAATGTTTGAAAAATTGATGAAGTCCAAAAGCAATTCAGATAAGGAAGCATACTCCTCATCAGTTGATGGGTCCACATTCAAATGCAATTCCTTCGATGACACAACTTTAGGACCATCCATAGCTGAGAAAGTGGGCAGTCTTCTACTGTAAGTACAGACAAAACCATTGAAAGAAACTGAGGACATAAAGGTTTATTGAACTAGTGTAGATAGCAGAACTAATCAATCTGTTCTGCATTCAGAACACTGCAAGATGCAAATGCATGTGACTTTGCACAGGTATAAATACCTCTACTGGGACCAAAGGCACTTGATGTGACCTAACCCGGTAGACAACCCAGTACCCACTATGAAGCAAGGGATACAAGTCCCAACACCATCCATACACATATGTAGTAGGTATATCAGTACATCACCTAGTGGAATGCCATTGATAGTTTTCAGCCTTAATACTAGTAAAATCTACCACCAATCATCTGCTACATATACAGTTGTTCAGTGAGCCTCTCACACATATTTATATAAAAATACACAAGTGAAATCAACAAGGCCGCAAAACTTCGATCAAACCATTATCCAAAAATACCTCAAACTTTTAAGATCAGTCTCAGTAGACAACCCAAGTGAATTCAAAACTAGTAAATCAAATGGGATTCGGACACTAACCTAGCAAATTGAAAATCAGAAACCACTCAACATAAAGAACAACAAGTGCAGTTTAATGGTGCCATTGCAGTGTAAAAAGACAGCAAGAGAGACAGAGAGAGAGGGGATGGTTCTCACCTTGGACTAATGGATGAAGAAAGGAGGGAAGCACTCAGATGTAGAAGAAGGGGAGTGAGCGGAGGAGTGAGGTGTTGACGACGCCGGCGGCGAGCAGCGACGATGAGCCGATCAGAGTAGGAGGAGGAAGATAGGATGCTGCTGCTGCTGCTGCTGTCACTGACGGTTTTCTTGGAAAGGAACGGATAATTCCGTTTGTTTTGTTTGTTTTCTTGTCAATTTTCGGAGTCAAAACTCGTTTTTAATCAATTTTCACGAAAAACTCCTAGTTATTATAAATGATTTTCTGACAATAATACCCTTTCAGAACAAAATATAAAGGGTCAACCAATAACATTGTAAAATTCTCTATTTTTGTATTGGGACTTTTCAGATACGATAAGCTCAACATGTATCAGAAAGTTCAAGAAGGATCAAAAGACCCAATAAAGGTAAAAGACCGCAGATGGACCCCACACTTAGGTCCCGCAACCCGTACCTTGCAGCCCGATAGGTGGACCCTACGGCCTGAGGTGGACCCCACATAGTGGGTCCCATAGTCCACAGGTGGATCCCATGCATGGGTCCCACAGCCCCGACACGTGGCACAGTTGGATGTCCGACACGTGACTCCACTGTATGATCGACACGTAGCTCCACTAGAAGATCGACACACGACTCCACTAGATGTCCGACATGTGGCTTCACTGATTGAACGACACGTGGCAGACTCAACGTTCTCCTATAAATATCCCCTACTTCTTTGATTTCAAAGATCCAAAAAACCGAGAAGGTACATAATCTTCTTAAATTTTCTATCTTTTTCCAGGTCTCCAACTTTGCGGTAGGCGAACTGACTTGACCGTCAGAGCGGCCTTCCGAGGATTGCCTCGGGACGCTTCTAACGAGCTTTTTCCTGTGCAGATGGTGAGACCTGCGACTTGCGAGCTCGATAGTGAAGTGACGTGATCCGACACACAAAAGGATAACCGGATTTTCCACCATTATTATTTTGGCGCCGCCTATGGGAAACAAAACAAAAGAAGTTGCGTTTCCGAGCACTCTCCGAAGCAACTGCGGGCAGGTTTCAGCCCGTTGGACTTCATCCCGCGAAGAAGGAGATTTCATCCCACGGAGAAGAAAGAGGAAGATGGATCCTCAATTCCTTGACTTAGAACTTGGTTTGCATGATCGAAACCAAGTTGTCATTATGCGAAATGCGGAATTCAACCCGGGCGAAGAAGCAAGTGGAGGTTCGCAGTCTGTGAACCAAGTGATTAACATGCGACTTACGAGATTCAACCCGCGAGAAGAAAAAGGAGGAGGTTCACATCCCGCGAACCTAGTGAGCAACCCGCAAGTTGTTGGGCTCAACCCGCCGAAGGCAACGGGAGTCAACCCATAAGTTGCGGACAAGAATAAGGCTGGCGGACAGCGACCTGCGGAATAGATAACTTTAAAATCATTCAGTGAACGATTTGATCGTTTATCTGAAATTTTGATGAAATTCATCACAGGTCAACCTGCCTAGCAAGCACATATTATACACGGAAAAAATATGCCACGTGGACAACAGATTATAAGACATGACATGGACGGGCACGAACCTTGCTACTGACACGTAGGCGTACGACATGTGGACGAATGCAAAGAAACGAACGTGTCACACCCCACCCCGGGTGGACAGGCGTACGCTCCGTGGGAGTCACTCATGAACCGCACAAGCCTAACAATCAACAATTTTATGATGAAATCTAATGAGCTAACATGGGTGGTCAACATCAAACTACTCTAATCAAACAACTCTAATGTCTCAAAATCTCATCAACAATCCAAGAGAAACATGCAAAAGCCAAAAGAGACAAGAGAGTCAAACTAGCTCATTACAAGTTCTCATCAAAAATCAGTATCTAAAACTAGAAGAGTCCAAAGGATAATGCTACAGGAGTCCAAGGACTCAAAAAGAATCCTATGAGGTCGCATCCGTCTCCCTACCGTATCCTCCTAGCTCTCATCTACTCACCTGTACAAATATTCATTCGGGGATGTACACGGGGTTAGAATAGAATCTAAAGCATACTATGAATGAACATAAGTATAGAGAGAGAGATAGAGAGAGATAGAGACTTCCATGAGTTTACGGTAGTGACCCAAGTCAAACATATATAACATCGGTCCAATCACCCTAATCCACGGCGTGGAGGTGATTGGAGAAAGCTAGGAGGGGGTCATATCCTACAGGTACAAACAACGACTCATGGAAGGGAAACAAGAGAAGTAGTGTGACGAACCATGAGATAGTATGAATGATTCATACAAATGAATATCATAAGAACAAGCTGTCACAACCATCATGATGATCAAACATCCAACAAGAAGCATGGGAGATAGATGCAAGATAACATGTTACATGTTTCACAACATGCCTCATATCAAAATCACCAAATTACCAAGTGCGTCACACATACGCATACAACACATACACACGCACGCCAGCCAATAAGGGGATCCCCGTCTAACCATGAGCGTAAACCGGAATGGCGTCCGAGAGTACTATCCCATATCGTAGGTTCCGTCCTGGTCAACCCGTGTACAGCGGGGTGCTGTAAGGATGTTGTCACAGGGGGATGAAAGCCCGAGTGGCTAGAGTCGCCCTAGATGAACTAGAGACTTTTCTCTGGACTTAACCCATACGATCCACACAGCCTCCATATCACTCTAAAGGGGATGAGAGACCGTTAGAGAATGTCTCATAGGCTCAACGCACACCATACACAATCATAATCCAATATCCAAGATATCGAGTCTACAACAATAGTGAATAGATCATGCAAGGCGACAAGACCAAGAGTTATAGCATGTGGACTATCACACAACATGAACATATCACAGGGTATGCCAACTGTGTAAATTAAGCAAGGTATCAAGGATGGATGGAAGGATAAGGATAACAAGGTGGATGGAAGGATAAAGATAACAATGTGATAACCCATCCCTTTGGGACCGGTTATCATTGTTTTTGCCGGTTTATTTTATCAATTATTTAAAATATTTTTTTTTTGGTTTCATTGAGCTTGATATTTATTATTTATTTTATTTTATGTTTGAGATTTATCATCTGAAAATATTAGTTAATAATATTTTTATAGTTGGTATTATTTTTATGTTGACACCATTTTTTTTTAATAATTATTGATTATTTATTATTAAATACTTATGGTTATTATTATTATTTTCATTTTATCGTCCCCTATTTTGGACCGTTATAATTTTATTAAGATTTTTACTTGGACGATGGGTACTCTTCAGAGTACGTTTTATTTGGTGTCGCATACGATTTGTTACGCCTTTAATAGAATTCTTATTTTAAAGATTTGTGACATGGCTCGCACCTTTTTTATTTTATCCACGTTGGTTTGTCTTCAAGACTTCTACCTAGCCCATTCGGTTTGAAGCGGTCGGTTGGTTTTATTCGATTGGTTGCGAGTTCGAGTCTTAGTAATGACGTTTTTAATATTTTTCGGATGGATTCTTTTGAAGTGTTTAAATGACGTAGAAAAGACTGATTTGCCCTTGTAGTATTTAATATTTTTGAAGTTGGATTTGGTTATAGAAACTTCCACAATTATTCCTTGATTTACTCCTTTTGATTATTCTCTTCCCTTTTTGCTTTTTCTCCTTACCGTAACCGAACCCTCCTTCCCCATCTACTCTCTCTCTTTGCCATCTCTCTCTCTCACTCGTTGGAGGTGAGCGGCGGCAAGGAGGCGGTAGCGAGCGACGGCAGGGGAGGAGTGCGGGCTGTTGGTCTCGCGAGTGGAGGAAGGGTTGCCGCCGACAGCGTTTGATCGTTCTTTTCCCGTCATTAGAATTCTTCGATAAATGTATCGTCTTTATCCTTCTCATCGCCTTCTCCGTCGTCGGTTCGTGCCCGTGATTTATTGGTTTGTGTTGTACAGTTCGTTGACGGTGTCGGTATGGTTGCCGGTGGTTGTCATGCTTGCTTGGGGTCAGTATTGGGGTTATGCATTTGTTTGGTGATGGTTTTCGCATGCTTTCATGCCATCTGGTGGCCAGGATGTGTTTATGTTTGCATGGGTTTTCATGGTTTTGCTTTGTCCAAGTTTGGTCCGTGTTGTGCATCGTTTTCTTCTCGTGGATGGGTTTGCTGTACGTAACACGAGCGTGCCCTCAGGGACACGGCCATGTCGTGGCTTTTTGCCCGAGAAATTGGGCTGATGTGCTGAACACGGGTTGGCCGTGCCCATGGACATGCCCGTGTTCAGCCCTAGACTTGCTGTTAGATGATTTTGATCGTCGTTTGGGCTTTCGTTAAGTTTTCGACGTGTGGGTTGCGTTGTAGGTTTATTGCTAGGTTGGGTTGTGTTTTGTTTTGGTGGGTTGTCGCATGAGACGTGTGTAGCATGTTGTTCCGTTAGTTTAGCACTTGGGTGCGGGTTACGGTTCGTGATGAGCTTTTAGTGAGACTTTCTTATGTTGATGTCCAGGACACGAGTTTGATCACTGTAGGGGCTGGCTTTACGATTAGCGTTCTCCGGTGTTCATCTGTTAATCAGGTGAGGGGTGTACACAAGCCTTGCTCCTTCTATTCCTACCTTTCCTGTATTTTTATGTTCTGTTTTCGATACCCTATGCTGAATGATTTGTACGTTGTGTGATTTTTATTGAGTATATTGGTTATTTATAAATCGTGCTGCTTTGAGTATGACTTTAGAAGTCTTGCTGTTTTAATTATAGACCATGCTATGTTTAAGTACGACCTTTATTAATATGTTGATAATCTAAAGTCATACTTTGAGGAGTCCACCCAGCGGTGTAATATTTCTTTTGGCCCTCGTGGCCCTGCCTGGGTTTTACGATTATTTTTGGGGTGGACTCGGGATATTTTTATGGTGGGTTGAGATTTGAGAATTTGAGACTTGAGTTGAGGTATTGAGATACAATTGAGAAAGTCCAGGAGATAGTTCTCCGGCCCTTCTAGAGTGACCTTGGCCACTCGGGCTCATACCCTGGTGTGACACAACGTCTTAAGGTTTATCGATTGATCATAGTTGGACTTGGAGGACAAATACGTTGGTTAGTGTGATGTCGGACACCATTCCCGGTTATGCGCCACGTATGGCAGGGATCCCCATGTTTGTGTTGGTGGTGGCAGTGATGTTCCCTTTTGGGTTGAGACTTGAGTTGGGGTGTCTTGGACACCATTGAGTATTCTTATGTGGTAGACCTCGGGTGCTACCGTTGAGTTTTTGGGTTAGTGATACGGGTTGGAGATTTTGGTATATTTGAGACTTTTGGATGTTTTTGATGTGATTTCCTGTATCATGACTTTCCCTTGAGATTTTATGCTGCTTTACGAGATTTATACACTTTGACTGTGTTATATATATATATTTGCGGTTTACCATTTGATTTTATCCTGAGTGTGCCATGATTATTTATGTGTTCTTGTGGAATTGTAGAGGACTTTATGGTCTCTTGTGATGGTATGTTTTATATTATGTTTTGAGTTATGTTTTAAATATATTCCTCGTACCGTCATCTCGCTCTCACGTTTTATCATCCATGAGTTCCTCTTTGTACCCGTGGGACGTGGCCCCCTCCTATTGCTACCCGGTCACCTCCGTGCTACGGACTAATGTGATCGGGCTCGGTTATATGACGTTTGATTCGGGCCACTACCACACCTCATGGAATCCCTAGTTTCTTGTATTATGTTCCTCTATCTGATTTCTATTCTGACCCTATGTGCACCTCCGGTACTTGTGATTTCAGGTTAGCTTTATCGCTAGGAGGATGCGGCGGGGAGACGACGTGGCCTCATATGGTGTTGCTGAGTCTTTGCACTTTTGGTTTAGTTCCTAGCACATTGATTTAGTTTGACGTTTGAGATTTATTTGATGTCATGAGATTTGTGGCGCATGTGCCTAGAGTTTCAGTTTTGATTTAGATGGGTAGCTCAGTCGAGCTTGATTGTTGGTGGGGACCTTGTTCCCTTTTGATTTCTAGCTTTGATTTAGACTTCATGCTGATTTTTTTTTAGTTGATTAAGACGTATTTAGTTCCACCCATTTGATTTGTTTCCGCTGTTGAGTTTGGGGTTTAGGCTTGTGCGGTTCGTGGACGGTTCCACGGGTCGTACGCCGGTCCACCCGGGGTGGGGTGTGACATTTGTGGTATCAAAGACAGGTTCGTTCTAAGTTGTCAGAGCATAGGTTAGACTAGACCATGCGTGTTTCTGTGTTTTGCATGATTTGATTTTGGGTTGTTAGAAAGAGGCACGTCTCCCGGCATCCATTAGATGTACATCCTTCCCGTTGTTTAACTTTCCGCTTTAGTTCCGTTAGTATGTGTTGCCTTCTTTATGCAGACATGGTGAAGAAGGTCCGCGGGGTTCAGGCTAAGGGACCCAGGCCTAGAGATTCATACCGCTACGAGGTTGTTCCCATAGACCCTACCTTTAACCGGGCGACTAGGATTTTCACATGGAGACCTTCACCGGAGGAGTATGAGCAGTTCCAACTCTTTCAGGATATCACACCAGCAGAGTGGGAGCTGTTTTAGCGGTGTCCGCAATTTCTTGTCAGCGCACCGCCAGACGACCGGTAGGAGATGCTGTGTCACACCCCACTCCGAGTGGACCAGCGTACGACCCGTGGAACGGTCCACGAATCGCACAAGCCTGAACCCTAACCTCAACAGCGGAAACCATCAAAAGGGTGGAACTAAAACATCGCTATCATCAGTAAAGAAAACAACATGAGATCTAAATCAACACTAGAAATCAAAAGAGAAAAGCCTCCTAACCAACAACCAATCTCAAACGAACTACTCATCTAACTCAAAGTGAAACTCAAGGCACATGCGCTAAAAAAAAAAACTCATAATGTCAAATGAGTCTCAACTGTCAAACTAACTCTAGTGCTAGGAACTAAATCAAACGTGGAAAGACTCAGCAACACCCTATGAGGCCACGTCGTCTCCCCGCCGCATCCTCCCAACGAGAAAGCTAATCTGACATCACAAGTATCGGGGGTGTACATAGGGTCAGAAGAGAATTCAGATAGAGGAACATAATATAATAAAACTAGAGCTTTCATGAGGTGTGGTAGTAACCCAAATCTAACATCATATAACCAAACTCGATCACCTTAGTCCGTAGCACGGAGGTGACCGGGAAGCAACTGGAGGGGGCCACATCCCACGGGTATAAAGGGGAACTCATGGAAGATAACACGAGAGAGAGATATGATGGTCCAACGATTATATTTAAATCATAACTCAAAATATAACGTAAAACGTACCGTCACAGGAAGCCACAAAGTCCTCTATCAAAATCCACAAGAATGCATAAACTACCATGATTAAATCTAACGGTAACCGCAAACATATATATATATATAACACAGTCAAAGTGTATAAGCCTCATAAAGCAATATAAAATCTCAAGGGATGGTCGCGATATGGAAAAACACATCATAAATATCTAAAAGTCTCAAAAATACCAAAACCGCCAACCCGTATCACTATTCCCAAAACTCAACGGTAGCACCCGAGGTCTACCACACAAAAATACTCAAAGGTGTTCAAGACACCCCAACTTAAGTCTCAACCCAAAAGGGTACATCTCATCTCAACTGCCACCACCAACACAAACATGGGAATCCCCGCCATACGAGGCGTGCAACCGGGAATGGCGTCCGACATTACACTAACCAATGTAATCACCATCCAAGTCCAACCATGATCAATCGATGAACCTAAGGACGTTGTGTCACATCGGGGTATGAGCCCGCGTGGCCAAGGTCACTCCAATAAGGCCGGAGAACTATCCCCTGGACTTTCTCAATATATCTCAACTCAAGTCTCAAATCTCAAACCCACCATAAAAATACCCCGAGTCCACCCCACCACAAAATAAAATCCCATAAATACTTTAGCAAGGCCGCAAGGGCCAAAACAATAAAATCTTTCGGTGGACTCCTCAACGAGCATGATTTATAAATTATTTAATTTAGTTAAAAGGCCACTAGCGTGATTTAATATATATACGACACGTATAAAAATAAGTCACACGCTAGAAATCACACATAAATAAATCATGCTGAACGGGATATTTAAAACAAATTATTTAGATATGGAAAGGAGGGGAAAAGAAGGAGCAAGGCTCGTGTACACCCCTCACCTGATTAACGAAAGAGATGCCAGAAGAAAGCTAATCGCAAAGCCAGCCTCTACAGTGGTCAAACTCGGGTCCTGACATCAACATAAGGAAATCTCACTAAAAACTCACCACGAACTGTAACCCGCACCCAAACGGAAACACGCAACACACGACTTATGCGACCCGTCAAACAAAACAAGACAGGACCCGACCCAACAACGCACCTCACCACTTATATATGAGAACAAAAATAATTAACCCCATCTGAACACCCCCAGGAGCCGCCTAACCCAAACCCACCAAAACCATATCTGCAAATGTATATGTAAACATATAGCCATCAAACCAGTACTACAAAACCTATAAACCATGCAATATAATACAACTACAGACCCACGTCACAATCAACCTCTCACCAAGCCTATAGTTGCCCATGATATATCCATATATATATATCTATTATACAAGGAAGCTCAAGGTTTGAATTCTTCTCCAAAAAATGTCCTAATACATTTATAGCCGTCAGATTGATGAAAAGGGCGGGAACGCATAATAGCCGTTGGATCAAAAAGTAGTGGGGTGAGTAATAAAGTAGGGTGTGTAGGATGAGTAATTAATAAAGTGGGGTGGATAATAAAGTGGGGTGAATAAAAAAATTGGATGGGATGAAGAGAAAGTGGGTAATAAAGTAGGGTTGAGTGGGGTAGGATTGAGTGAGAGTAATTTTTTTTAATAATATTATTTTTTTTTAATAAAAGTTAATTTTTTAATAATATATTTAATGAAAAATTATATAATATTATAGTCAATTTTTTTAAAATGCTGAGACGATCAAAATAAGACTAATATTATTGTAATAATTTTGAATTTTTATTATTATTTTATTATTTTAAATTTTATTTTTTTGTTGATTTTTTCAAAGAGTTGTTAAGGTATATTTTTCGATCATTTTTATTTTGAGAGAGCGAAGTACTTATCGTACCGAAGACACGGGTAACCACTAGTATAGTATACAAAACAGCTCAAAGTTTGAATCTCTTTTCATAAAATGTCTTGAGACATTTTGTATCGTTGGATCAACAAAATGGAGGGAATCAATTTCAACCATTGAATTGTATTTAATTATATCATATTAAATGCATCATATTAAATACATCACATTAAATATATCACATTAAATATTATAATATAGTAAATGCATCATATTAATTAAATAAATCATATTATAATAAATATCAAATTAAATATTATATGAAATATTTGAAATATTCAATTAAAAGAAAAAATAACGAGAAATAAGGTGATCATCGTGCCGAAGGCACGGCCAACCACTAGTATATATATATAGAGTGAACTTCACCTGCGGGCGACCGTAAATTTGAAATATGCGGACCTATACGAACCGAGTAAAAAAATCAATCGCATACAGTCAGTGGAAAAAAATTCAAAGCTTCGACATTAAAAAAATAAAAAAACCAAAGCTGATACAACTCTCAATCAACAAATTCGTACGTTTTTTTATTATTTTTTATTAATATTTTGAGTTCTTTTCAAACTATCAATTTGTTTGATTAACTGTACTATTTTTTTTTCTTTGAATTGTCGAATCATTAATGCATCGAGAGATGTATTGAATATATGTATTATTAATACATCTTTTTTTACTTTGTCCGTACAGATCCGCATTTTCTAAAATTACGGTCGCCCGCAGGTGAAGCTCACATTATATATATATTGGGACAAATTTGGTGACAAATCTGAAGATAACACACCACAATCATCCGATCATTCACATGATCAATGACCAAAGAACGATCAAAGAAAAGAAAATCGAAGAAAATCTTAAAAAAATCTAAAAAAAGAAAAGAAAGGAAAGGAAAAGAAAAGAAAAGAGAAGAAACAAGACCACCCATGTTCACTGGGACTGCCTACGCTCACTGGAAAACGCGCATGAAAATCTTCTTTCAATCCTATGACTGAGAATTGTGGAAAATCATTAAAAATGGGCCAGTGGAGGTCAACAAAGATGAAACAAAATGGGATGAAGGGGAGATGAAGAAAGCTGAGAAAAATGTAAGTGCTCTGAACTGCTTGCTGTGTGCCCTCACGGTTGAGGAGTTTAATCAAGTCTCAGCATGCACAATCGCGAAGGAAGTTTGGGATGCATTAAAGACAAAATATGAAGGAACAGATCGTGTGAAGGAAGCCAAGATTGATATCCTATACCATCAATATGAACTGTTCTTGTAACCCCCCAAACCGGGTTACTGGCGATAACTCGTGAAAGGGACTCACGAGTCATTGAAGCCGGGTGAAATCATG
>JAOWBR010189786.1:0-29272 GCA_028571145.1 Dionaea muscipula | reverse complement strand
TTTCAAAGAGGACAAGTTGACAAGACACTTTTTCTAAGGATTAAGGGGGAACATTTATTAGTTGTACAAATTTATGTGGATGACATTATATTTGGTGCAACTATCAAATATTTGTTTGAAGATTTTGCAGAGTTGATGAGTAGTGACTTCGAGATGAGCATAATAGGAAAGCTAAATTTCTACCTTGGTCTATAAATAAAACAGATAAAAGAAGGAACCGTGATTCATCAACAGAAATACCTTCGTGAAATGTTGAAGAATTTTGCATGGAGTCATCAAAGACCTATGATACACCAATACCCACTTCGGCCAAACTTGACTCCGATGGGAAAGATAAAAAGGTTGATAAGAAGTTATATCGATGTATGATCAGTTCTCTTTTATATATCACTCCTAGTAGGCCTCACATCATTTTTAGTATTGGTTTATGTGCACGTTTTCAATCAAATCCAAAAGAGTCACATTTACTAGCCGTTAAACGAATTTTGAGGTATTTAAAAGGAACTGAGGATTTATGTCTATGGTATCCTAGTGGCGCAACTTTTGATCTTATAGGATATGCTGACGCTGACTTTGCAGGTTATTACGTGGACAGAAAGAGCACCTCAGGTATGACACATTTCTTTGGTCCCAGCCTTGTTTTATTGGGATCAAAAAAATAAAACTCTATAGCTTTATCCACTGTTAAAGCTTAATATGTTTTAGCTGCTTCTTATTGTGCTCAAATGTTGTGAATTAAGTAACAACTTAGAGATTTTTGTGTTGACGTAGGTTGCATGCTCATTAGATATGACAACACAAGTGCCATTAACATTATAAAAATCCTATCTTGCATTCTAGGACAAAGCATATAGACATACATCATTTCCTAGGAGACAATATGGAAAAAGGAAAAAACCAAATGATCTTTTGCAAAACTGAAGAATAAATTATTGGCATCTTTACTTAGCCTTTAAGTAGGGAAAGATTTGAAAAATTAAGGCTTACACTAGGATTGACCGAAATCAAGTAGCTACATTGCATTAATTTTTCCCCAATGACTGGCTAAAATAATTGGTTGCATTTAACGATAATTTTGCATGTAAGTATATTTGTTTATGCATTAAGTGAATTGGTCAACTTAAGTCTGACAAAACACATAACTATCTGAAAAGATTTGCATTTTATCCACTAGTCTTATGATATGTCTTTATTGTCCAAAATCAGAAGGTTACAAGGTATACATGGAACGAGCATTGAAACAGGTATTCACCATGGATAAGTAAGTATCTTTTCTAGTAGCAAAATTCAAAATTCTGTTATTTAAGCATATCATTTCCATATTTGTCTCACAACTAATCCATAAAATCAGTTACCCACCTTTATTCTCGCCACCCTCTCTTTCTCCACATCAAATCAGCTTAATTTAAAACACTCATATCCCCTCTACTTCCTCTCTCCTCAAATTAACCTAAACTGATTCTTCATCTTCCTAAAAACCTTGTCCTCCCTTCTCTGCATTTATGGTGAACACCAGGAAGAAAGACACTACTCGATCCAACAATACGGTAGATCAACCACTGATGACTAATCCAATGGAGGGAAGTGGTATTGTTCCTGAACTAGTTCCTCTGCAGATTGTGAAGCCCACTACACCCAAGACCACGATGAAAAAAAGCCCTAAATCTGCCGAGGGTAAATCATCCCAAGGGAAGGAATGGTTAGAAGAGCATCTCACCAGCTCTGACTCTGATCCTAAGTTGCATACTTTGAAAAGGAAGTGGACCATAAAGAAAACCGAAGAAAAAGGGGAAGAGAAATCCATTGAAAACCCTACACTAAAAACCCCTAAAAAACCCTTGGTAAACCCTTTGACCTCAGTTGACTCCATTGAACAACTGCTCACTAAACTAAAAACCAACCAAGAACACACAAAAGAACAGAAGGGAGAACGAGAACAAAGCAAGGAACCTGCTGAGACTGATGTTGAGGGGGAACCTGACTAGGTTAAGAAACAAGAGAAGGAGGTTAAACCAGTGAAAGAAAAGGAACAGCCAGACTCACCACCTCCAAAGAAAAGAAAGATCACCAAGACAGGGAGAATGACCAAGCTTGATGCCATCCGAAAGAAACTTGCACCCAAAGTGAAAACCACTAAAGGCAAGGGAGCATCCAGCAGCTACCCCACCCGACGAGTTATTAAGGGTAAACTCATTCCTCTATCCACATTACAGTAACAAGGTTTTTAATCTTTTCTGGCTAAAATAGAATTTCAAGGTTGGACATCACTATTTTCAGAAACTGAAAAGTATTATCAGGAGGAATTTTTAGAGTTTTATGAAAACTGTAACATTGTGAAGGATGTTGTGAAAAGTTTCGTGGGGGGTCAGGCCCTTAAGTTTGGAGTTTATGAGTTTGGGCAGATTCTAGGTGTGCCTGCACCCTTAGGAGGTTTTGATGAGCATGCCAAAGATGGATGACCCACTTTACCCGAAGGGCAACCACTTGAAATTACCGAACAATAGCAAGTAACCCCAACCTAGAACGACCTAAGCAAGTAAAGAAAAATGACATGTCTGGGGAGTTCAAGCAACTGTTTGTAATGGTCCAGAGGAACATAGTACCAAGGAAAGAGAGAAGGGATGAGGCTAGTCACCTGGACTTAGTGCTTATGTATAACCTATATAGAGCACAGCCAATCAATCTTCCAGCCTTCATAATTCAGCACTTGAAGAGAGTAATTGATGCAGAGAAGGGAACATCCTCCTTGCTTTATGGGTTATCTACTAACAAAGGTGTTTAGATATTTTGGAGTGAAGCTTGGGGTGGGATATTCTCCCAAAGATGCTGACTGGCTTGATCTTCAACGCTACAAAGATTCAGAAGAAGAACAGGAACGCAGCAGGGAATAACAGGGACTGCCAAGCTTGTGAGACAAATTGAAGCCCTCACCCATGCCTTGAATTCTGAAAGGAGACAGAGTGCAGTTGAAAGGCGGCTGATGGTAAATCGTTTCAAGCATCTTCATACAGTTCACAGGAAGTTGTTTCAGAACCTCCAAGTTATAAGGCAGTGCTTTGATGAACTCACCAAGAAAGTAATCTCTCTTGGCACTATAGTAGAGGACCTCACAAAGAAGCTTGATACTCTTACTGAACAACCCGAACAACTAGCCAGCCCCTCATCACCAGCTATCCCTTCTTCCTCATCAACCAACCCTTAGTTTTTGATGCCCAGTGAAGACATTCTGCTCTTAGTTTCCTCTTGCTACTATCCATTTCCCTTTTCTCTTTGCTACTGCTATCTTTTCCTACTGCTATCTTTTGCTACTTACTACTCTGGTGAAACTTGTTCTTTTGCTTTGCCTAAGCTATACTTTTGTTGACTATCGATGATGGATGGCACATATCCGAAGATTTAACTTTGGATTATTTTGAATGCATTTTCTTTTGCAGGTACTTAACCTTTGGAGGTACTGACCAATTTAACTGTCTATGCATTCTTACTTTGCTTAGTTGCTTAATTATTTCTATTTGCTTCTATTATTGATGATTCCAAAAGGGGAAAGTGATGTTAATGTGTGTTTACTTTGAATTTTAGTTAATTTCTAGGGCAAAGTTCAAAATTTTCATTTTTTAACCCTTGCAAACAAGGATGAGTTTAGTTTGTTATGCTTTTTTCTACAAGATTGCTCTTGATTAAAAGGATTGGTAAGTACTTGTCTCTTCAAATTTGATGGTTTAGTTGTTTAGATTGTTGTTTGGTTGAGATATCATATTTCTGAGCATGTTCCTGGATTGGAAGTTTATGTTTCTCATGCTTCTGTCCATGTCTCTGACCATGTCCCTAAGATTTGAATCTATAAGTTCATGTTCATGTATGAAACTGATTTGTATTGTGACAATGATTCATGGAAACTACTTTGCATGAGAACTAAGATATTTCATGACTATTAAGTGCATGCCTTTGAGTGAAAATGATTGTTCAGTAAAGTTCATACAAGTGAATGAAATTGATTCATGTGAACTTGGAGTCTACCCGCATGAATATCTACATACTCTATGGATTTGATTGCATGATTCGTATATCATATTTAACATTTTATTTGTCATCATCAAGGGAAAATTTGTTGACTTTATTTTAATATGTGATGATTTACAAACAATATTTTAATGTATATAAATGTGTGAATGAGCAGCTTGATTGATTGTGGAAATTGGTTGATGTTATTGTTCAAACTGGAAATGAATGTGGACGATCATTCTTCTTGATTGGTGTCTAAGTTACATGAAATTGGATCTTAAATAGCCACTGCTATGATTCTAGTTGATCACCACATGATTATTGTTTGAGTCACATGAAACAGGGTAAGGAACCCAATGTCCCATGCATGGCTGGACGTTTGGCAATAAATCTCTGAGATCTGATTAAATGGGTAAACTTGATTTTCTTATTTAGTTTTAAATCTAATTAAGTGGATTATATGTTGTTTTGGATAAATTAACTTATTTTAAGTTGATTTATTTTAAACATGATTTTTCACATAAAAGGTTTTTGAACTTAAAAATGAATATTTTCTAATTAGATTTTATCTTGATCTAGCAAACCTGAATCTATTTCCTTGGATTTTAATTCATTTAAAGAAAATGGAGATAATATCAGATTAGGAATCACTTTGACTCATTCACACATGCTAAAAATAGTAAATGGAATCAAGCTGCCCACGAAACTAGGAATGGATATTCATCCTCTCTTCAAGCTGAAGACCGAAGCCTACCAACCTAGTGAGAACGTATGAATTCCTGTGCTGAAGCTGTGTAGCACTTGCGCGAAAAATCAAAGTTTATGACCATGACTAAGATCATTTGGTGGGTAATTATCTCCATTCTCTCTAAGTATAAAATACATCAAATGGAGGGAATTCAACTTGCGCCTTCAAACAAGAAGAAACCTAGAGTGAGCTACATCAATCGATCCAATCTGAGTAAAGGTTCACTTGAGAGCTCTGTGAAGAAAAGAGAGAAGCCACAGGTTAGTGGAGATCATCGAAGACAAAGGTTGATGGTGGGATCGTGAAGTTACAAACTCGAGTTCCTGATCCTGTTCCAGCTGCACACTGATTAGCTACTATTGACCCTATTCGCTTTTGTAGAACCATTGTAAGGGATCCTTATTCATTGAATTTTTTTAGCGAATTTAGCTTCACTCTAGAGGTAGGGTGAAAGGAAGCAATAGGCGGAGTAGCCTATTGGGGTTAAACTTAGGTTGAGTCTAAAGGTTCGGGGTTACAACCTATTGTTAGTGTAATCCAACTTTGCTCGTTGATAGTACACTGAGTTAAATCCTACTGAGGTGCAGGGCATGATTTTTTCTTCTCCTTGAACAAGAGAGGTTTCAATGTAAAAATCCTTGTGTGATCATTTTCATTTCCGCACTTTACTTTCACAAGGAAAACTGTCCTTATAGGAACACATTCTGGAACGTGGTCCTATCTGTATGCTAAGTAATTGTTTAACTCTGATGTGGAATACAGTCTAGTGTAGGGAAATCCGAACGGATCATTGTGGAAGCTTTTGGATCATGTTTGGTGCGTGCGGTGGACGACAAAAATTTTTCTACTTCGTAAAAATTAAATAAACGTCGATACCTGATGGAGAATAACTCCGAAGATCGATTGGTCGCGAGATCAGGATTGCAGCTGTTCGCTGCCGAAGCTGTGCCCGCTTACTCCGCGCTGCTTAGGCGTGATTGTTCGCGCTGAAGTTGCTTGAGCGCGAATGCTCGCGCTGATCGCTTCTTGCGCTTAGGCGCGATTGCTCACGCTGAAGTTGCTTGAGCGCAAATGCTCGCACTGATCGCTTCTTGCGCGCGGCCGCTCGGGCTGTGCCTTGCACGTGGCTGCTCGTGCTGGAGGCTGCCAACGCTACTGCAGCTGCGCTGCTCGCTGCAAATGCTGCAAGGAGAAGGCTACCGCTGCTGGCCGATGGACAATGGAGAATCACTGAGTCCAGTTGATTGAATGCTCGTGCAGACACGATCGCCGACAATCAACTACTCGGTTTTCCTCTCGTTGTCGATGGCTTCCTATGCTATGTGGATCGCCGCTCCCGCGGCTTCCTCTCCTCCTCGGATTGCCGCTGTTGCGGCTGCTCCTCCTTGTGGTGGTCGGCGGCTGCAAGGGAAGTAGAGAGGGGGATAGGGTTTTCAACCTTTTAGTCTTCTAAGGTTTTCCCAGAGTCTAGGAGGCTTGGTTTTTATGTAGTCAAACTGAAACCCCGTCGCCACCTGATATAGGGAATGCAACAACCCTATAACGTTCGGGGACTACGACTCGGCGTGGGCAATCCTAGGGACCAAACAGGAAAAAATAATTCGAGACAATCTCCGGTTTATTTACTTAACATATTTAAATTATATCGAACATAATGGTGATTTTACTCCCCCATTAACAATACGATTTAATCTAAATATTATAAATAAAATAAAAATAAAATATTTTGTAACGTATCATATGTTACATATTTTATTTACCACATTAATTAACTTAATTAAATAAATATCTTTTCTCTTCGACTAAAAGAAAACTTTAATTTATTTAATACTTATAATTAATGTTTGGAGACCACGATGAATACTACCATATATCGTGATTGCCCTCTCGATTATTTAAATTACGGTTGAACCCTCCATTATTATTTACTACAACTCTCCCCACATTAAGACTAATATCCGTTAATTAAAACCAAGTCACTGACGACTATATTTATTTAACGTCTAAATTAATTCATAAGAATTAGTCTGCCACAGGTCTACCGCTTAATATGTTCTCGTGTCAGATTCTAAGATCCACCTACAGGGTTTAACACGTCAGAACTCATAAGCTAACCCGGAAGATATCATCAATCTCAGGAATACCCGAGATATGGTGCCCAGAAATAATCTACTATCATACTTGTGAATAATTAGCCCAACTCACCGAGATATTGATCCACAAGAGAATCTCACACGTTGGTGAATCAAAACTAATTTATCACTATGAATATTATTTCTAGGTTAAGAGCTCACATAGTATCTAAATAATACTTTATTATTTATTATTTAGTGAGTCAGTCCCAAAACAATAAATAATCTAGTCCGTTTAATACACACAAAGTGTACCAGCACAGATGAGTTAAAACTATAGACCTAGTCTATATCATTTTCTGTGGTCAAGACATACCTACTTAAACATTTCGTGCTACAGTCGTACTGATAGGTTGTCCAGATCCATCTGCTGACTGTCAACATAAACTTATACTCTATTCCTTCCAATGACAAGGTCTTCCGTATGTAAGCTATACTCTACATAACAAGTCATCTAGAATAGAATAAATGGACTAATGTAATAATAATTTCGAATTGTCATTAATCTGATTTTCATAAAATATTCTCATTTATTCATAATAAATAATATTTTATTATAACATGTCTTTAGGATAAAATCCTAACACTTAACACGTCACACAAAACCTCCACATCACTCTAACCGGGATGAGAGTCCGCTTAAGGATGTCTCATAGGCTCAACACCTACATAACACAGTCACTGTCCATGTCCAAGATACCAAAGTCCACATCACAAGAACAATCATGCAAGGCAATAAGGTCAAGATATAAAATAAGTGAACTATCATACATCAACAATGAATCACAAAGTATGCCAACTCTGAGAATCAAACAAAGTATTAAGGATGAACGGAAGGATAAGGATAACAAGGTTGGAAGAGAAGGATAAAGGCTTGTGTACACCCCTCACCTGGAAAATAATGCAAGCATGCTAGTCGCGGATGACAACACCCCCATTACGCACCACGTCACCACCTATCAATCAAATCAATGGAAAAATTTCACAACCACAACATCATCGAGCTACAATCGCTATCAATGTCTAAACATCCTCCCTAGAGTGCCCACTAATCATGGCACGCGTTAAAGGATTAATGTGTGGGGTTAAAAAACCAAAATGGTGAAAATCAGAGTCAGAGGACGTCCTCGAGGACGTCCCCCGCATGTGGGAAAATTATCAAATCGGGCAGAGAGTTAAGAGGACGTCCTCAAGGACGTCCTCTGCACAGAAATATGTAGCCTCGAGAAGATTTCACAAGCACGAAACTCGACCCAAAACTCACCAAATCGACTCAACCCCAAACCAAACCAAATCCACTTGATTCTAAGGCATGTGGGCATGAAAAACAAACACCAAAACAACCTTTAACATGTCCTAAACATGCATTAGACATCATTGAAGGAAAACCTACGAAAATCATTCAATAATCCTGAATGACAACTAACCCTTGAATCCACAAGAATTCATATGAAAATCATCATCTCTATCATCCCAATAGCATGCTAGACCACTCAATCGCAAAATCAAACTATGGGTTCATGCTAAACTTGCCTAAACAAGCAAAAGTCTCACCTTCGGGATGAAGAGCTTGAGTCCACGTACAAAATGGGTTTAATCCTCTTCTCCTCTTGCTCTTAATGACGATTCTGATCCTTCTTCGAGCTCCAAGGTCTGCAACCAACTTCAATGGATGGAGGAAGTGAAGAGGAGGAAGAGAAAATGAAAGGGAAGGGGAGGAGAAGGGAGGTGGCGGCTGAGAGGGATGGGGAGAATGAGGGAGTTAAGGGTTTGGGGTTTTTAAAAATTAGGATTTAAAATCCCACCACCAGGGCACATGGGTAATTTCCCCGTGTCCCTGATTCAGCCTAAAAAAACATGGAATGAACCCCCCACAAAATCCCACATATGGGTTTGGAGCCCATGCATAAGTGAAACTCATCCTCACATCTCCACCACTAAGTCAAATTAGGTTATTTGATGAATTAGTAACCCAACTAGCTTAAGCATCGCAAGTGAAACCCAGTCCATTAGGACGAGTTATCACAGCGATTAAACAAGACAGGTCCGCTCTGGTCCTCCCAGTAAGGTCGGGTCCATCCCGCATGGTTGAGAAAGTCGGACCCTTGGTCCTCACACCTTATAAGACGGGTCTCTCCTGTTAGGTGTTCAAATTTAAGTTCTCACTCGCCCATCTCTCTAAGTCGGGTCGCTCTTGGTTGGGATGTGTCTAGCCGCGCGTGGTGTTTTGCGCCCCAATACGGATCCGTCCTGCGAGGGTAAGTCAAGGCGTCTCGCACTCCTTGAGTTGGGTCCGCCTCATTCATAAACTCAGGCTTATTATTGTTGCACCACCAGCAGGATAGGGCTTTATTGCTAAAACCAACAAGGCGAGAAAAGATTGAGTAAAGCAAGAAGGGTTAACAAGAAGAAAACAAAGATCAAAAGGAGCGTTCTCACTCAGTCAAAAGGAAATACAACAAAAACAAGTATCAACGCCTTCCCCAGACATGTCTTGAGAGAAGGAGCGGGAACTTAAAATTTCCATGTTAAACTTTGCATTCTAGGATGAACAAACAAAAATCCTAAGTCAAACGTCTTGCCAAAGACACAAAAAAGACTTAGCAAGACAAAGAATGCTAGTTCTAGTCTATCTCCAGGTGTTCTTCCTCCCCTCCCCCCACAGTTGGATCCACGACTATCCCATCCTGTCCTCCATCAATCCCGAGGGCCAGAGCGTCATCCTCATTCTGAAAGGCATTCACCTCGGCTGCCAATTCTATAAAACAATGCACGCGATGAGGAAGGGGTTCATAAACTTCACCAAACACATCTACCAAGCATTGTGTCTGTTCCGCAGTAAGAACCTCACCTGGAGTAAACTAGAAAGGGGGAAGGGAGGCTCACGGAGGGATGACCTCAGGCTCGGGCACTTGAGAGGATGAGCCCCCGGGAACCTCCGCTTCAACGCCGGCCGCTGTAGTGGTCTCGGGAAGGAAGTAAGGGTCGCCGTTCTCGTCAAAACCGATGTCTTCAAAGTTTGGAAACCCCTCCCATTTAGCCTTCTCATCTAGGTCCACTAGTCTGGATTGAAAGCGAAGCAGAGCCTTTCTATACCCCAGCGCGATCCCCAAACGAGAGTAGGAATCAATATAGTCTCGGGCCGTCTCAGAGTCCAGCCACTCCTCTAGCCAAGCAGTAAAGTACCCCTCCTTCACCATCTCCACCTCAATCCTCTGTCGCTCTTCTAGCTCGGCGACAACACGACAAACTTCCTAAAGTGAGGTGTTCAGCCGCTCTCGTTCAGCAAGGGCCACCTTGGAATCCACGTTCATTTGAGTCCTCGGGTTGTCCAGCTCCCCCCTGGCCGTGTCCAGCACCAGCTGAACCAACTCCAGTTCTTCTTTCTGCTTGGCTTTCTCCTCCTCAACCTTGTGCTGCTCATTCCTCAGCTCTCCGACCCTCTGTTCGGTATCAGCTTGCAGCCGCTGAGCCATGTCTATCGCCACAGCACTCTACAAAGAAGATAAATTCAGGATGAACCTCTTACATGTGCACATTGGCTCAAGCTAAAAAGAGAGAGTCTGACTTACCCGCATATTCTGAACCTTCAGGTCTTTCCACATCCACTCTCTTTGGATCGACCCATCCTCAGCGTAGTAGTGGTTACGATCATCCGATAAAGAGGTGGCAACAACCAGGGCGTTGTCCTCTGAGGTCATCACGCCCTTGGTGTTGTCGGGCATGTTGGCCAGTTCAGGACGTGGCGAGTAGTAGTGGAGGAGTCGGGTCTCTGCCTTCTTAGCCGGGAAGGATGGCTAATGATTGTTGGAGAGGCACTTTAGCTTTTTAGGAGCAGTGAGGGGAGGAGTATGTTCAGGCTCGATCAGCACCTGCCTGCGAGTGGACCCTTCGAGAGTCGCATAGCCGCTCAAGTCTTTGGGCACTTGAGCGGAGGCCCATACCGCAGTAGGAGGAGGGTCCTTGGCCCCCGTAGCAGGTCTCTTCCCCTGTGCACGAGAGGTGGCTAGAGGATCTTGAACAGAGGAAGCCAGAGGGTCTTTCCTCTTGTTTCCCGCCAGAGCAGACGCTCGTGCAGGACATGTCTGCATCAAAGGGTAGAGTTAGACGACTATCAATAGAACATCAGTCAACAACAGAAACATGATCTAACAAAAAGTGTAATAACTTGACCTTCTGGACCGGATTATTTTTCTTTTTCTTCTATTTTAAACTGGGTCGACCCATAGGCTTGACCCAAACCCCCATATTATCCCCTTATTTTCCTATTTTTTTATTCCAGACTTTTATCGGACCAAACGATATGTTCGTAATGTTTTTGTTATGACCGTAACTTTTTGTGAACATTACGGTCGTAATGATAGTCATTACGCCCATAATGTTCCCAATTTCCAAAAATTGCGCAGAGTTGCCAAAAATGCGTAGATTCTTTCCTTTTTGGTTTGGCTCGGTTTTCCTTAGATCTTAACCTATCATTCCCATCCCAGTAGCCAAGGAGAGAGGGGAGAGAGAGGTCTTGAACGTCCAGGGAGAGAAGAGGGAGATCTTGAGCAATCCACGATAAGTCGTCATGGTTTTTCACCGATTTAACATCCTTGGTTTCGATTGTGGATGTCTCACTTACTCTCTCACGCTTTGTCATGGGATGATGAACGACCAAAAGGGGGGAGAGAGGAGAGACCATATCTGGTGTTCGGGACAAGCGTCACAATCCCACACGCCAAGGTACCCCCTTTTCCCACATAGTTACGTTTTCACGATCCCGTTCAGTGAACTTTCACCATGGGTCAGACCTGACCTCGTATACGGTGTTGATGGTAGGCGGACAGTGGAGAAGGGAGAGCGCTGAGACTGAATCGGGGTGCGGGTGCGTCGCGGCTACGACATAAAGGTGAGATCTTTAATGTATCTACGCGTCTCTTAACCTAGATTCGTTTTACTGTCAACTGAGATGTTCTTGGTTATCTTGATCTCATGCAGTGGTGGTGTTAGTGATTCAAAGAGGATCTCGTAGAAGGGAGGAGTGATAAGTCATGAAAAATGACTTATTTATGCTCGTATTTTTAGTCCTATAGCCCTTATGTCGCGCGTTTAGTTTAGTTTTAATCATATTTTTAGTTTCAGTGTTAATAAATGTTGCTGCGTTAAAAATGTGCTAAGAGACCTATTTTGCACCCATTATGTTCGATGTTAATTTTCAGGTCTTATTTTCCACATTTTGTGTTGAGCACATAGATTTATAGCATTTATTATTTATAATGTGCAAACCTATGTTATGCATTTATTATTATTTAATGAATTTACAGGTTGACCACGAGTCGGGACATTAATGATTATTTATATTTTATTTATGTTTTATGTGCTTGTAATGTTAAAAATGCTCGGGTTAGCATTTTAAATCATGTAGCATTAATTGATATGTATTATTTGAATTTACCCATATTTTATATCTAATTGCAGATATTAGAACACACGGAGTTTGGACTGGAGTCGATCATCAAAAGAAATGTCAAGCAAATCTATCACATTCGCACGTCTGCATGGGCTGGTTGATGCATTCACCAAATTGGAAATAGCTGATTCACATATCATTTGCTATGAAATCAAAGGGTGAATATTATATTAATATTCAAAATGATAATGGGCAACATGGGCCACCAATTGGTCAAGCCCATGAGGGCTATAATTCCTAAGCTTTAAAGAAGGTTGTAGGCGTTAATGGGAGAGGGGGGATCGATCGAAAAAATCCTTCGACATCTCCTGCAGCATGCGTCGGCGGAGCTGAGGGTTTCAAAGAGGAGGTCGACGATCATCAGGCTGACCAAGAGGGGGCTCGAGAGACGCGTCTGTTCTTCGAGGAGTTCAAGGGTAGTCACCGTAGACATACACGGATTCCTTCCGTTGCATCGATTGTCACGTAGTCGCCGATCCTAATCCGAGAAGAGGAAGGATAGTAACAGCCCTTCTGCGTCGCATGAATCTCGGTCACCTCTTTGGTTCGTATTTCCGTTTGGATCTAGGGTTTTATTATTTATGATTTTTGGTTATGAAATTTCCCTGTGATTGAACCTGTCGTTGTCAATTTGTGAGATTGATGTTATTGTCATTGGATTATTTTAGATCTAATTTTTCATCCATTGTTTGCCTGACAACCATCAATTGGATTGAATTATATTAGATCCACATAATATTTTAACGTCGGAATGTCTCCCTGCATGCTAAGTTGGAATTAATTAATCAGGTTTAATTAGGTTCACTATTTGGAATCTGCTGTTTATTTCACCCCTTTGGAAATTAGGATTAAATCTGTCTAACAAACTTATTTTGACCCAACGGACACAACGCGCCTGACAAACGCAGTCGTGCCCTTTCCAATTCGTTGGGTGATTAGCGGTTTCATCTAGAACTAAACCTGGATAAAATATTTAATTCCCTGCGTGAAATCGCTTTAGGCAGTGTCACATAGAAAGCAGCCAAATCCTAATCGAATCTGAATCTGAACACCCCTCTATTTTATCCACTTTAATTTTAGTCATTTAATTTTCGTGCAAAACCAAAAACCCCAAAAAGAGTTTACTTTTCTGCACCTGAGTTGTATAGTTTCTTCTAGCGCTAAGATTAGCTTTCCCTTGGGTTCGAGATCCCTAACTTTCATATCTGTACTGCGAGGTACCGTCTTATTATTTGTACGACACCAAATTTTTGGCGTCGTTGTCGGGGAGAGCATCAGCAGAAGAAGGAAGTGTACATCTCGTGTATACTTCCGGTACATTCGTTCTATTTTGTTTTTATTTTGTTTTGTTTGATTTTTGTCTAGGTTGTTAGATTTTTTTTGTTTAAGTTGGTTAGAACTACTTTTCTAAACTCGAACTTGCATGAGCCTTTGGAATAGTGACGAAAGTGGTAGATCGCAACGTAGTTTAAGTGTTGGATCAAATCCTTTGAAACCTAATCCTGCACTACATAATTTGAACATTCTTGTCCCTGATCCTGTAATCGCTCAAAACAACAACATAATGGCTCTAAATGGTAATAATGAAAAGAATGAGATTGATAATGCAAGTAATCAAGGAGAAGAAAATAGGAAAACGATGCATGGCTATTTGCACCCTGCACAAGGTCCAACTCCTTCATGCATTATGTTTCCTCTAAATGCCCCATATATAGAAATGAAACAAGGACTTATGAGTATGTTGCCGAACTTTAGGGGTTTAGAGAATGAAAATCCATACGTTCATGTTAGAGCCTACGAAGAATGAATCAACAGCTTTTATCCTCAAGATAGGATAGACACGACTAAGCTAAGATTCTTTCCCTTTTCGCTAAAGGATAAGACTAAAGGGTGGTTATACACTCTGAAGCCCCGTTCCATTGGCAACTGGGGGAGATGACAAGAGAGTTCTATTGGAAATTCATCCCCCCCCCCCCCTCATAAAGTTTAACAAGTTAAAAGGAAGATTTCCAACTTTTCCCAGAAGAATAATGAGACACTGTTTGCGGCCTGGGAACGCTTTAGGGATTTATACAATTTTTGTCCTTCCCATGGCTACGAAGAATGGAGGCTCATTAGTTACTTTTATGAAGGACTTACACCAAGGGATCGTCAATTTATCTAATTATCTTGTGGAGGAGAATCCCTGCAAAAGGAACCTCAAGAAGCTATGGATTATTTAGATGAGATCGCTGAGAACTCTAGCACCTGGATCAGGCCTGACCTCGCTGAGTCCACTGATCAAACAAGGGACGTTATTTCCTCATCGGGAGGTAGTGTTTTTAAGTTAAAAAGAAGAGGACCACCTCCTAGCCAAAATTGCCCTTTTAACAAAGGAGGTGGAGACTCTAAAAAAGAAAGCTAGTGCAACTGCTGTAAATCCTGTTAACCAAGTGAATGTGGGAGATCCTTGCAAAATTTGCAGTGAAACGAGCCACGTGACAAGGTATTGTAGTTCACTCACCAGTTTCCTGGAATTGCCCGAAGAGCAAGTTTATGTCTTCAATCAATATCGGGCCAATTTCAACTCATCAAGTTCCAATCTTAACAGGACCAATCAACCGAACTTCTCATATAGGAATGACACTGTGATGGTTCCTGTCCCTGTACAGTCGTCCAACCCAGCTTACATCCCTCAGCAACAAAGGAGTAATTATGGGTACGTGCCACAACAAGTACCCCAACAATAACCACCTGCTAAGACTCCTTTGGAGGACATCTTGCATACATTTATGAAGCAACAAATCGAACAAAACCAAAAGCAAGATGAGAGAATGACTAAGTTCGATGAGAGAATGACCAAGTTCGATGAGAGGATAAGTAAGTTGGATGAAAAGATCACCTCAACCTTAAGTTTAATTGAGAAGGGGCAACTTCCTGCCCAGACCCAACTGAACCCAAACAACAAACAGAACAAGGGTAAGGTTGCGGACGCAAAGGCTATAACCACTCTTCGGAGTGGTAAAGTGATCGTGAAAAACACATCGCGTAGAACCAAGCAGAAACCCTCGCACGATGAAAAGGAGAAAAATAAGAGTGAAGCTGACGAGGAAGAGAAAGAAAAGAATGCAAGGGAAGATGATGAGGAAGAAGATGGAGAGACACCTTCAGAAGAGGTTCAACTAAAGTGTTTGTTTCCTGCACCTTTCCCTCACGCTCTAAAACTTCCTAAGAATTTGGATAACATGGAAGCGATCATCGAGCACCTAAAACAAGTTAAGATTAATTTGCCTCTTTTGGAGCTCATTACTCAGGTGCCTCGATATGATAAGGTGTTGAAGAACCTATGTACTGTAAAGAGACAGCATCGAGTTAAGAAGACTGCCTTCATGGCAACTCATGTGAGCGCTGTCATCCAACAAACACTCCCTCCGAAATATAAAGACCCTAGGAGTCCTACCATTCCCTGCACCATCGGTGACCATATTGTTGACCGCTGTTTGCTCGATTTAGATGTCAGTGTTAACCTAATACCTTATTCAGTTTACCTACAATTGGGGTTAGGTGACATCAAGCCTACTTCTCTGGTTCTCCACTTAGTCGATAGGTCAATCAAGACACCTAGGGGTGTTGTTGAGGATGTGTTAGTAAAGGTCAAAGATTTTTACTACCCTGCAGACTTCATTGTTTTGGACACAGAAACCAATTCTCTTCAAAGTTCAGCAGTACCCTTGATATTGGGTAGGCCGTTCCTGGCTACTTTAGATGCCATCATCCACTACAGGAACGGCCGGTTGCAGATAAAGTTTGGCTCCTTGACTGCGGAGCTTAACATTTTTGAGATGGCGAAGCAACCGATGTATGTAGATGAGGATTGCGAACATGTACAGATGATTGAATCAGTTGCTGGTGAGCAGTTTGGTCTTGAGTCTTTATGTCAGTTCTTAGATAGTCTAGTCTAGTAGAGTCCTTATGTCAACCCTTCTACGTCACACGAATCTCGGTCACCTCTTTGGTTCGTATTTCCGTTCGGATCTAGGGTTTCATTATTTATGATTTTTTGTTGTGAAATTTTCCTGTGATCGAACCTGCCATTGTCGATTTGTGAGATTGATGTTATTGCCGTGGGATTATTTTAGATCTGATTTTTCATCCATTGTTTGCCTGACAACCATCAATTTGATTGAATTAGATTAGATCCACATAGTATTTTAACATCGTAATGTCTCCCTGCATGCTAAGTTGGAATTAATTAATTAGGTTTAATTAGGTTCACTGTTTATTTCACCCCTTTGGAAATTAGGATCAAATCTGTCTGACAAACTTGTTTTGTCCCAACGGACAAAACGCGCCTGACAAACGTAGTCGTGCCCTTTCCAATTCGTTGGGTGATTAGCGGTTTCAATTAGAACCAAACCTGGATTAAATATTTAATTCCCTACGTGAAATCGCTTTAGGCAGTGTCACATAGAAAGCATCCAAATCCTAATCAAACCTAAATCGGAACACCCCTCTATTTTATCCACTTTAATTTTAGTCGTTTAATTTTCGTGCAAAACCAAAAACCCCAAAAAGATTTACTTTTCTCCACCCGAGTTGTATAGTTTCTTCAAACACTAAGATTAGCTTTTCCTTGAATTTGACATCCCTAACTTCCATATCTGTACTGCGAGGTACCATCATATTATTTAGACGACACCAAGGAGCATCATCGTTTCAGGTTCGGAGTAGCATCATCGTCATCTTTGAGGTACCCACTCTTTTCGGTATAAGTGACTACTGCAGGGCATGATTTATGTGCAAAATGCGTGAGTTGATGCATGATTTTTGGATATACCTTAGCCGCATGTTTTTTGGAACATAAAGAATAAACGGATTTGGGTTCGGACATATGTGGAATTTATTATGAATTTTACCGTAAGGAAGTGCATAACTGTAAGGATTGTTTCCTTGGACTACTTGATACTTAGACTTGTACCAATTGGTGAATGATAAAATTATTAGACTCATATATAGCATATATCCATGAGTTAAGGTCCTAACGCTTTTGATGTATTTAGATTTCGATGTGTTTATGAAAAGTTATGCCCGTTCTTGTGGGAAGGGTTGGATTTGAATGAAACTATGGTAGACCTACTATAATTGGAGAAACTATATGAATTGGCTAGAATTAAAAATATAAACCTTTACGGTTGGGTATATACTTAAGTTTGGGTTCTATAGGAATTGACGGGGATCAATTTCGACCCTCGAGCAAAAAGATATGGTTATTCCCATAAAAAGTGTCAAATCTGTGACTGTAAGTGGGCAGACCGACTTGGTGGACGTTTTTCTCTAAATTTTAACACTGGACTCACATTTTTGGTACAGATAAGAATTATAGATTTAGGTCGTATATTTCCAATTCCACTGGTTTCGTAATTTTTTGAGTTCATATGATTAAGTTATGCTCATTTTGGTGTTAGGCGACAAAATTATTTTTGTATGGGAATTGTCCGTCGATTTGGATAAAATTCTTGTGTTAGGTTGTGGACCTTCTCGATATTTGAGAATGATTAAATATTGTTTAAGAAGTGTGATTAATGTATTTGAACCCTTGGGTAGTCGGGATGCATGGTTGGGAGGAATGATGTGAACTCAGGTCTTCCTTACTTTCGTTCGCGTCTCTTGATCGTGACTTGTGATTCATGCGTTGCTTGTTTCGTTGGTTTTATTTCCATCTACTATTATCTTACTATCCTTTTAAGATATCATGGCCGGGCCAAGGCTATGTTCCCTGGCGAATTGATTGATGGATATCGTTTTCCGTTAAGTCCAGGAGAAATGCTCTATGTTGAGTGACTCTGGCCGTTTAGGGAATATACCCACTAGGGGACCCTGGCGTCACAACTTCCGTAAGATCTCTCGTATAACTGCGGCGGGTCTAGGAAGGCTCTGTTGATGGGTTGAATGAGTTGTCTGACCCTAGTATGAGGAGAACTCCATTAGCTTGTGTTTTGGGCCACTGCGTGAGCTTTCCGATGGTAGATATCCAGTAGACCACTGAGCAAGTTTTCCGACAGCTACACGCTCTCCTTAGACTGTCGCGTGAGCTTCCCGATGATTACGTGTTGTGTGTAGACTACTGTGGGAGCTTTCTAGTGGCTAGCCTTGGTTTTACTCACTTCGTACGTTACATGTCAGATCTTCATGGTTGTTGGAATAGTTGATGTGACTCGATTCCTATTTTTCTGTTGTTATGTGCTCGATCTCTCTGTTTATCTTCTGGCATGTTTCCATTTACAAGTATTTATTCCCTACGATATCATGTCCTATTTATTGTCCCCGTTAGCTCTTGCTAACAGATTACTTTCTGTTGTTGTTTCCTTTTCTCTGTTGTGCTTTCATAACAGAGTCTCAGGTACCGCACTGACGTGGATGCTCTGGAGACGGATCTGCCATGTGGGATTTTCCTGGACTTTTGCGATTATTTTGCACATAGACATTACTATCATTTGCTTCCGCTATTTTTTATCTCAATTTGACTATGATTGATCTAGGGATGTTTTTTTAATCAAGATCCAGGGATGTTTTTCCCTGACTTGTACAGCCTTTTGGTTCCCTTTAACTTTTGGGATTTATTTAGATTTATCATTTCGTTTTGGATTACGAATTCATTTAAGAGGCTTTATTCATGATTAAGGGACTTAAATAATAAAATCGTTGGGTTTCGATTTACGTGGCACGTGAGCTTCGATCCACGAGCCATGTGTCAGTCACATCCAGGATGGGGTGTGACAAGGGTGGTATCTGTTAACGTTACCAAAGGATCGTGGCTAGTAGCGCTCCTGCGATCGCCGGAATCGGGTTCCGGAGGAGGAATCCGCTTTATACCTGGTAACCGAAATGGGTTCGGTTATAGATAAAAGCTAGGTTTCTATGCTACCACTAATGAAGGCTAAAGCTACTGAAAGATAACAATTTGATTGATTTGAATGTTCGTGTGCCATACAAAGCTGGGATTACACATATTTATACTACCCAGGGACAGTTACAAAACCAGTTAACACGTCTAGGACGTGGGTAAAACCTCTTCCCGATCATGGCTCAACTGTTACAATATGATCTCAGCACTCTGGCCGTCCTACGCCCATACTCGGAGTCAACACTTCAACTGCCTCAGATAACCACCAAGTACGTGGCCCCTCCTCATCGGCCACGTATACGTCGTGGGATCATGCTTCGGAACCACGTCCAGGAACGGCCTCGCCTCGCTCTTACGCCCTAAATGAGATCGTGGCAATCTAGGCACATGTCCCATTCATTATGTGGTCATCCTCTAATCAGGACGAGCCAAGAGTCCAAAGCAAAACCTAGCCTCGTCCTGAGACCCTTACGTCCTAACCCGAGCGTCCCCAACGTCCTGGTGTTAACATTACCCCCCGGTGCGGCGTGTTAATAATCATTGATACACCGCACTCAACCGAAAACGAGACGCGAAGAGACAAACAAGACCATTGATGGGACATTGGTCAGAGCAATTGTCGGTCGCGCTTTCCCCGAGGAGAAAAATAATGATGATACTAACAAAATCTGACATCAGCCCTAGGCGACCGCGCTCGTTCCTTAGCTATATAATCCCACGATCATCATCAGTCCCCCTTTTACGCTTTTCTGGAAAAGTTACAGAAGTTCCAAACTCTAAAGCCAAAAAAGAACCTCGGTGACCTCGAAGCTTCTCCATCAATAGCGACTTTCTCTGATTACCTGGATGCACTCAACTCCACGGCCATCGCCTCCGATGGCGTCATCACTTTCCCCACCGGCAATACCTGTCTTGGCCCGACCATCATAGACCCAGTCAGAGCGACGGAGATTCAATATTCTCACATCTCCGTCTTCCTCCCCACTATATTGTCAGATTCCTCCATTTCCATCGACGCCATCCTCAACCTCAAATCTCCGCACAACTGGCCTCATATGGATAAGGCCTTTTTTGGCTGGGCTATAAGGGTGGCTCGCGACCCCACTTTTGAAGCTAGGGCCAAACAGGCTGGTTTCTTGGACCTCGTCTCTCTCTGCACGAGGGTACCCACTTTTGATTCCACCCTCTTCCCATTGGCCATACTGTTTTGGTCATCACATGCCAACATCTTCGCCTTTCCCAGAGTCCCCATGACCATTACCCTCAGGGACATTGCCGCCCTGACCGGCCTACTCCCTTCAGATGATACAATATCGGCCACTCTGGAGTACGAGCATGAAGCTTCGAATCCCATACCTTCACGTCCTACAACGCCTTCATGGCCGCGTATAAAAAGACGGGGCCCGTGGTTGAGGAGGAAGAACGTATTGCTTTCGTCTACTTCTTTTTGTGCAAGTACATCCTCTGCCCGGGCAGCGGCAAACCGGTGTCTAGCTATCTAAAGCTGTCCACGGACTTGGCCATGGGGCGCAAAACTTAATTTGGCGTCCTTCGTCCTGGCCGCTCTGTACCGGGACCTATCTTTCACGGCGGAGCAGCTGAGAAAGGGAAAAGAGCCCACGGGCTCTGAGCCGCTCTAGATTGCGCAGCTTTGGCTGCGGGCTTACTTCCCCTTTTTTGGCACGCTGTCCGAGTCTCCCGCGCTCTCATTTTTCAGCCCGAGGATCGCCGCGCACTCGCTTGTCACTACCTCAAAGGGCGAGACGTGGGAGTACCTCAAGTCTACGGAGCCGTTGACATCATTCTTTCCCTTTTCTGCTTCGGAGAATTCCAACTCCCTCTTTGACCCAACAACCCCCATATGGACGCACTTCTTGGCTAGCCAAGAGCTTCCTTTTAACCTAATCTTGGGGTCAAATGCCAAGGCCGGGGCCGAGACTTATTCGGCCAATTATGATGCACGCCAACTCGGCCTCACTCAAGCTCGTCCTCTCCCTTTATTCTTCGCTCATACCTTTGGGGAGGTGCGCTTCGGCCTTCTCAACGCCGCAGATACGGGAGACCTATTGTCCAACCAAGACATACTCCTGGGGAGATTCTTTGAGGCCCCCTTCATCTTATGTATTAATTGCAGGACGGACGATCTCTTCCAGTCCTATTGGACCGCAGAGATTGAACGTCTCATGTCCGTGGTCCACTTGACTGATTGGACGCGGCCAATATGTGCGGGCGTGCAGACGAAGCCCGAGCGGAGGAAACGTGCTGGAGAGGGAGAGTTCAGTCAAGCAAAGCCCCTCCTCCGTCTAAAGAAGGTATATTTTAATTTTCAGGATTTTTTTCTCATATAATGATTTGCAATCCCTACTGGCTAATACTTTTTTTTTTTTATTGTATCCTATAGCCAAAAAAGACGCCAGCTTCCACCACCTCCCTAGGCATCCAACTTGCCCGGCATTTACGGACTCCTCCCCATGACCAGCCCCATGAAGTACCGGCTTGGGCGAGGCCGTTCCTGACTAAATCGGCCCAAGGCCAAGAGGAAGGATCCACGACCCAAGAGGATGTGGGGACGGTATGCATCATCTTATCAGCACCCCCCTTTTTTGTTTTGTTTTGTGTTTTTTTGTTACCACATTACTCTCAACGCTCATGATCATAATGTAGGGGGTGAATCCGCAACGTTGGGCGTGGGGAATCCTCTCACCGTGGAGGATATGCTCCAGGAAGAGGAGGAAGATAGTGACATCATTAAGGCCGTTGCTACGGCCGCTCGAGATGATGATCGTCCACCTTTTCCACTTCAACCGCCCCCTTCAACACCACCTCCTCCTTTATCAGATACAGGGAGACGAGCGCACCTTCTCCTGCCCGCGCTGAAGACCTTGCTGTGGGTACTTTACTGGAGCTGTAGCCAACCTCTCCCCCTCCAAGCACAACACCTACAGCTGGGGCGGATACTTCTCAAACTTCTGCCTCTTCTTCGGCCCAGGTATGCTTTAAAAACGCCTTAAGTGATACTTTCCTTTTTTATGACCTATATCTAACTTGCATTCATAACAGCCTGAAACTCTGAAAGAGCGCATTCAACGCCTCCTCGGCGCTCTTACGACCATTGCTGCTCAGCCCGCTCCCATCGCGCAACAAGCAACGCCCACAGAGTCTACAGGGACGGCCGATCTTCTAGAGGCGGCCCGTCAACTTAGGGCGTTTCTCAACCTTGGCCATACTGAGGCCTTATCACCTTTAGGGGAGATGAGACTCAATACTGCCAGCACCTTAGCAGAGAGAGTCCAGGGCGCGCTTAACGTTCCAATCTTGGCCAGGGCCCAAGTTCAGTAACACGTTCGAGAAACCCATCTTCTAATTGCTAAACTGAGGATCCTAAATTCCAAGCGTAGATCGAACAAGGCCGCTCTGACGCGCCAAATGAATTTAGAGGAGGAGGCCGAAGGAACGCAGAAGCAGATTGAGGAGATCGTGATTCAGATAACTGTAGAAGAATCACATGTGAGCTCTCTAGAAGAGCAAATAACAAAGCTCCAGCACGATCTGGCTGACCACAAAGCGCGGGCCACGGCCAAGACAAAGGCTTTGGCCGCCAGCGCGGACAAATTGGAGGCTATAGTCAGGGACTATAGCGAGGCCGTCCAAGTTGACTGCATGGCTGAAGAGGAGAGGTTGAGCGCGGAGGACGCCCGTCTAGAGGCGGAATGGGAGAGGATCAAGCTTCAGACTGAGGAATTTTTATACTCCCAAGGTTGAATGTGTAATATTCATGCCATATTCTCATACATTATTTTTACTTACTATTTCTACTTTGTTTACATATTTGTGTCGTCCAATAATATTTAGACGCACTGCTACTCTAAAAGTTGGACGTAACATCGTCCAACGTGCACTTAAGGTGGATCAGGGCTTCTCAGCGTCCCACACGGATGGGACGTATCTTTTTAAGTATCAGTCATTGATCGCCCTACAGTGTAATTGACCTTCTAAGTCACTCAAATGGTACGCCCCATTAGGGAGGACCGAATCCACCACAAATCGACTCTCCCAATTTGGTGACCACTTCCCGTATACCGGATCGCGGGCATCCAAGGGTAAACCTACTTTCCAAACCAACTCATGTTGGACGAACGACTTAGTCACGACCCTCTTGTTATAATATCGTGCCATTCTCGCCTTTTGAACCCTTATACGGTTCAAAACCTCGACGCGTAGTTCGTCTAAAGAAAGCAAAGACTGAGTCATCGCCTCTGCATATTCATCAGGACTTAACTTGTCCTGGAACATAATGTGTGCGGACTCAACAATCACTTCAGTAGGAACCACCGCCTCAATGCCATACACCAATTGAAATGGTGTGACCCTCGTGGGGGCCCGTGGGCAGGTACGCAACACCCATAGCGCTCTGGGCAACACATCGTGCCATGCCCTTGGATTCCGATCTACCATCTTCCGTATAATGCCCTTGATCATTTTATTAGACGACTCGGCCTGCCCATTGGATTGGTCATAATACGGTGTAGAGTTAACTAACTTAACACCGAATTCGTCCAACATATCTTTAACCCGTTCTCCATTCAAGGACGAACAATTATCCACCATAATGGTTTATGAGACCCCAAACTTATAAATAATATGCTCCGTTATGAACCGGATCACTTATTCCTGAGTAATCTCTCTTAAAGGAACGACCTCGACCCACTTGGTGAAAAAATCTGTAGAAACGATTATAAAGGTATGTCTCTTGGACGAGGGAGGATGGATCTTACCTATCAAATCAATAGCCCACCCCCGGAGTGGCCAAGGCTTAATTATAGGGGCCAAGTCTTGGACCGGGGTGCGCTGAATTGGCCCGTGACGTTGACACGCTAAACATCCTTTAGCATACTGAATACAATCTTCACCCATGGTAGGCCAGTAGTATCCACTTCTCATTATTAACCATCACATTGCCACTCCGGCCTGATGGGAACCACATATACCTCCGTGTACCTCGGCCATTATTGTCTTAGCTTCAGGTTCTGACACACAACGAAGAAGAACTCCATCGGGCCGTTTTTTAAACAACTCTTCTTCTATTAAGACAAAGTTCAAAGCCTGTAGCCTATGTTTAGGGTCTTCCATTCGGCCTGGGTCACCTACTATCTCCCTTATAGCCGCTCGCCAGTCTTTCGCTTCCTGCTTATCCAAAATAAGGACGTCGTACAGGGCAGGCCGCTCCAACGCAGACTTCATCGAGCCATGCCGCGTCACAACCAATTGTTGAAGGATTTCTTCGTCCTTGAATCCTGATGCCACCTGAGCGAGGTCGTTCGCTAAAGCGTTCTGAAAGCGAGGCACGAAGGAGATATCTACGTGATTAAACGCACGTAACAATCTTTGAACGATGTCATTCAATTCCAACATAGAGTCGTTCTGACATCGGAATTCCTCACTAACCTGATGAATAACCAACTGAGAATCCCCTTTGATATGGATAGAATGTACCCCCATATCTATAAGGAGCTCGAGGCCGATGATTAAAGCTTCGTATTCGGCCTGATTGTTGGTAAAAGAACCGTCCAAAGAAAAGTAATAATGGAACGTACCCCCCAAGGGTGAAATAAGTACTACTCCTACCCCGGCCCTCATGGCCGTCCTTGAGCCATCGAAGTATACGATCCAAGGTTTGAGAGTTAGGGTGTGAACTTCAAGATCTACCTCTTGAACCGTGTCCAGGCAGGGATGACTGGCCAGAAACTCGGCCAACACCTGCCCCTTTACTGATTTTTGAGGCAAATATCGAAGGTCAAATTCATGCAATACTAACGCTCAGAAACCTACGCGCTGGTGAGTAATGGGACGAGAGTAGAGAAACTTTATTATATTGATCCTTGAAACCAAGTACACTACTTCAGGACGTAAATACGCCCTGAGTTTCATACAGGCAAAGTAAAGAGACAAACACAATTTTTCAATAGGCGGATAATTACACTCTGACATAGTGAGCGTCCTACTTAGATAATATACCGACCTATCCTTGCCTTCTTTATCTTCCTACGCCAGCTTGGCACCTATGGACCGCTCTTCGGCCGCTATATACAATTTGAAGGGTTGGCCTGGTGTTGGTGGAGCCATCACGGGTGGGGACGCTAAGTACAGTTTTAGAGCATCAAATACGTCCTGATGTTCCTTCGTCCAGATGAAAGTATCTCCATCCTTGAGCTTCAAAAGAGGTGCGAACGCTATCGTTCGTCCTGCACAATTAGAAATAAAACGTCTTAAAAAGTTAATCTGCCCTAGAAACCGTTGCAATTCCTTTTTCGTCCGAGGCGGCTCGGCCTTCATAATAGCCGAAGCCTTGCTTGGAGCGATTTCAATCCCACGTTGGTGGACGAGAAATCCCAGAAAATTCCTCGCCCCAACGCCAAAGGCACATTTGAGCGGGTTAAGTTTTAAACCATATTCTCTCATACGTTCAAACAAGGACTTTAGATGAGAAAGGTGACTCTCCACACTTGGCCCCTTAGCAACAATATCATCCACATCGACTTATACAAAATCTCCAATCATATCATGAAATATAAAATTTACCGCCCGCTGGTATGTGGCCCCCGTATTTTTTAGGCAAAATGTCATAACTATCCATTCATAACAACCAAGGGCCCCAGGACACCTGAAGGCCGTTTTATGGACGTCTGACTCGGTAATATAAATTTGATTGTACCCTGAGTAACCATCCATAAAAGAATATATACGATGGTCGGCCGTTGAATCCACCAAGGAATCCACGGTGGGCATAGGGTATTCGTCCTTAGGAGTTGCTAAGTTTAAATTTCTAAAGTCAATGCAAATTCGTAATTTTTCATTCTTTTTCCGTACTGGAACAATATTGGACAACCACTCTATATATCTAGTTGTCCTAATAAATTTGGCCTTAAGCAGACGTTTTATTTCCTTTTTAATAGTTGGGACTACATCTGGGGCGAAACATCTAGGCGGTTGTTTGAAAGGACGAATCCCCTCTTTAGTGGGCAATCTATGTTCTACTATCGTCTTATCTAATCCAGGCCAGGCATTTCTTTATATTCCCATGCAAAACAATCTTTAAAAGTACTGAATAAGGAAGTAAACGTAGCACGTACCTCAGGAGCCAAAAGCTGGCTAATAAAAGTTGGGCGATATGTTTCACCAGTTCCTCCAATGTGCACTTCCTCCAAAGGATTATCCGCCTGGGCGATTCCATATCGCTCTACGTTCGCGGCTTCTGCACCCCCCAAGCTATGCTTGTCTTCTTCTAGCAGTACGTCAGTGGTATACGCCTCTTGCCGCGCCCTTAGTTCAGTGTTATAGGCCAACAATCTGGCCTTCAAAGCACGCACAACACTGTGCGTCCAAACGTCTCGTACCAGATCACTATTACGGCCACAATACTCCTGTAGCCGTTCCCGCAAAGCCACCACAACGGCCTTGTCTTTATCAGAACGTTCTTTACGCTCCATCCTGGGGAGCGCCGCGTTGTCGGCCGAGTTCAGCATCATTTAAGGCCACCAAACTTGGCCTTCCTGAGTCAAAGAGCGCATGGAGCAACTCTGGGGTAACATCATCCACCTGGGACGTAACAATCATCTCATCGTCTCTCTGGACGAATCAGATCGGCCCAAGGGCCTGTTCATACATGTCATGTTCGACCGCATTAGTCTCAGTCGCGAAAGGCCGGCTATCGGCCTGAATAATTTCAGGGTTGCCATTCTTGTCCCACTGGACGATGCATTGGTGGAGCGAGGAAGGAATGCACCCTACCTCATGGATCCAATCTCGTCCTAGGAGGACGTTTTAACTAGTTGAGGTGCTCATGACGAAGAGCAACGTAGTATGGGTTACACTACCCACGGTGATATCAAGGGCGATCATCCCTTTAGATTGGGCTACCTCCCCGCTAAAGCCAGTCAGCACGACCGACGATGGCATTAAATCGGCCTCATTCTTACCAAATTTCTTCAACATACGATATGGGATGGTATTGATAGCGGCCCCATTATCAACCAGGACGCGGTTAACGAGCACGTCTTCAATCTCGGCCTTTAAGTATAAAGGCCGCAAGTGCTTCTTCATTGTCTCAGATGGACGATGAAATATCACCTGCTTCGTAGCATTGATCCCGACCTCGGATTTTCTTGCCTTAACCTCCACGGCCTACACATCCCCAAAGCTCCACGTCATAGGTCATAAGCTCCATGGCTCATCTGGCTCGAACTCCTCACCCCAACCAGCGGGAGCAATTTCGGGCTCGTCCACAGGAGGGGGCGCTGATATCACTTGGGAACGAGGCACTCGCCGTTTTATCTTCGGCTTACTGTAAACCACTAAGAAATCATAATTGCCAAATCTTGGCTCTCCCAACGGCCCAACGGACGGATTTCCATTTTCATATAATTCGCGGAGGAATCTTTGGAACGAGATCCCCCGCTTGTTTGCTTCTACTGAGCAGTCTATTTCTTCCTCTATATCAGTAAGGTCATCGTCCTGACCCTCTTGGTGTATGGCTTGCCTGCCCGTTTCAGACACTTCATTCCTGTCTTCTTCGGCCGCAGAAACTTGGCCGCACAACAATTATGGCTCCATTTCAAGATCAAATAATAAGGACGCTCCTTTGCCCTCTTCCTCAAAATCCTGCTCTTCGTCCTTATTCTCCAGCTCAGGCTCTGGGGGGGACGTATCATCTTCGTCTGGATTCTTGTATTTACCAGGCAGTAAATAATTGTTAATGGTTATTGGAGGCAAGGTGTCAAACTGAATGAGCTTCGGACGCTCCTCGTTCGAGTCTTGATCAGCCCACCGCTCCGACTTAGATCGGGCTGAACTCCTCTCAAGTTTGGCCCTCTAGTCAATGGAGGACGTATCAACTGTAGAAGCCACATGCGCTTCTATAGTGTTGATCTCGTAATCCTCGGCCGCAGTAACAGCCGTGACTTGTTCCTGTTTCTCACGCCTCTGTGCAGCCCGCATACGCTGGCCATATTTCTTTTGTGCCCGCCTTTGTTGAGTGCGGGTCATTTGAGCGAAGGGAACATTCCTTCGCCCCCTTGATTCATGTGAACAACATTCCTCTGTGCGGCCAAATCTTGGCCAAAAAGTCCTTATGCGCGAAGGCCCCATTGGTGGGATCCTGAGAGAAGCCTCCGGGGCCTCCCCAAATGGATCCCGGGTCATTTTTGCTCGCTCCTCGTGGAATCGCTGTACCACGGCGATATCCCTTTGGCAACAAACGCATAACCGCTCCATCATTGAGTCCGACATATAAGGACCATCTCCGGGACGGTGTTTGTCCGTTGTTGGAGGCTGTACTGCCTTGGCACTGTGACTGGCGGGCAACTGCTCAACGGGACGTTGATCGTCCGAAGTCGCTTCAGCCAATAAAGTTAAGACCACCATATTCACGTTGGCGGTCTTGGGGAACGAATCTTCGTCCACCTTTATCCTACCACTGTCAAAGGTAAGACGCCCCGAATCAATAGTATCCTGCAAGACATTTCTGAACGTTAAGCAATTATTGGTAGAATGCGTCCAGACATTATGTCATTTACAATACCTTTTCCCTGCTATAGCTTCGGGCGAAGGGATTTTATGCTTTTCTCCAAGTTTGATTTGCTTTTCAGTATACAATTGGTCAAATATTTCGTTTACTTTCGTTATGTCAAAGGAGAACGCCCTTAGCTTGTGCTCTTTTTGGGCTTCTCCTTCAACGGTCCGAGGCTTCACTAGTGCTTTACATAAATAAGGCCGTCCAGCCTTCAATTCAGCCATATATATATCGGCCCGATATTCTACCTCTATCTCGTTTCACTCATAATTCGGGTCACGATAGTACGTTCCCTTGCTTGCATTCCACATTTCATTTTCAAAGAAAAGTAAAGGAAGAAGAAGAAGAGAAGGAAGAGGAAGCTAAGAAGTTCTTGGAGATTTTCCATTTTCTCCTCATCTTTGGCTTGAAATCTCATTGATGCTTGTTTGGAGCTTGTGAGGAGGATCTTTGGCAACCATTAGAAGCTTGGAGGACCACCCTTTGG
>JAOWBR010189785.1:0-43472 GCA_028571145.1 Dionaea muscipula | reverse complement strand
AAAAGGGTCAGATTTTTAAATACACCAATTCACCCCCCCCCCTCTTGGTGTATACCTGATCTCTTGGATTACTAACAGCGTCACCCAACAAATCCCGAAAGTCTCCAAAAGAATTAGTCTTTACTTTTCCTAAATTACAATAATCACACTAATTTCCTAAAGTCATCAAATAGTCACCAAAAGCACTTTTCTAACCTAAGGGTTCTCTAATGAACACATTCTTATTTGGCAGCGAAGTCCCAAAGTGAACGGATCGATAATCTCTTAAGAGAGGGCTTAAAATCAGTCAAACAGCGGGGATTGGGAACGTTACGGTCGTAACTTCCTATGTTACAACCATAACGAAGATGAGTCAACTTTCCCAGTATTTACGAACGATACGATCGTAACCATAGGGTTACGGTCGTATCATTTGTAAAAATCCCACATTTAGGAAAAACGATAGAAACGAAGAAAATGAAACCCTAAACATCAAACACAACCTAAGGCTCATGCAATCACGTCCAAACATCCATCAACACCACAGTACTCAAGCAAACATGGTCGACGGCAAACACACATTAACATGCGAAACTTGTAACTCCGAGAGGGAATCGGGTTACCTTGATGACGAAGAAAACGCGTGCGGGTCGGTTCTAACGAAGTCTCCTCCTCCCCACCCGTGCTGGCAGACCATCACCATGATAAGGAAACGTGGAAAGATGTCAAGATCGATCCTTGAGTCTGGTAAACTTCAAAAAAATGAAAGAAACGAAAAAAAATGATGAAACCCTTACCGTCACGTCTCGTGGGTCGTTCTTGCTTGCCGAGTCTGTCCAGAACATCCGATGCCTTCTTGGTTACCTAGTCCACGTGAAGGATTAAGCCCATGCGGAGAAAAGATGTCGGCAAGACGAAAACAACGAAAAACGGAAAGAAGGAACATGAATCTTACCGAACGATGGAACGGAGGTCTCGGTCTTCCTTGGGTCGCAAATCACCTTCTCTTCCCTGTCCAGGTGTTGTAGGAGGCATGAGATAGGGTTTTGAGCAAAGTGAATTTTAAGCAAGATTTAAATAGAGCAGTGTCGAACAGTATTACAGGCGTAATATGTATCATTACGGTCGTAATTGTAACTACCATTACGGTCGTAATTGTAACTACCATTACGGTCGTAATGTTCACATTACGAGCGTAATGAGGTTCCGGGCAGATTTTTGAGAAAAAGATAGATTGTGAGAATATTAAGGGGATATATGAAAAGATAAAATGGGGGAAAAGATTAAGGGGATTAATTAAATTAATCCGGGTCATCCAAACGGGTCGGTATGGGTCAAAAAAGAAAAAAGAGAAAAAATAAACCGGTCCAGAGGGCCAGGTTATTACAACGGTACTCCTTTAAGGACAGATTCTGTCCCGGAACCGAAAAGGAGTCAAACTAGAAAGGAAGGAAAAGGAAAATAATCCGGTCCAAAGGGTCGGATTATTACATAACCCGTGTCCAATGTCACGATCATATCAGTGTTACGGGATTTGTTGCTCTATGGCAACGGCTGTTATGGAGGACCCGTAGCCAGCGCCACGACCATAGCAACCCCTAACAGGGTGCGACCGGGGTTTTTGTTTTAATTAGTTTGCTGATTTTGCGAAATTAGTTCAAAACTTTGGAGACGACTCTAGACAGCCAATTAGAGAGAGAAAGAGAAAGAGAAGAAGAGAGATTTAGTGAGGGGAAACACAAGTGTGCTGCAGTCCCCCCGTTTATCCAAGATCTCTTCAAGGGCTTGGCAGAGAGTGCATTGGGTTGGTTAGGGCATTTGTTAAGGTTTACCGATTTGGTTCTAAGATTGTCTCTTTGGGGATTAAAGGCTCATCCAGTTTGTTGATTCTACACCACGTGTCGATTTGGCACTCTCGTTCTTCGTACGTAGATTGCATTGTCTGCCACCTATGGTATTCACTTTCTCGATTTCTCCTACATTATTTATTTGACTGCAATCTGGTTAGGGTTCTTTGTTTTGTGCTTATTTTATTCAGTATTATGGTGGTGTTATGCAAGCGTAACGCTCCAGTTTTGTAACTTTGTAAATCCAAGGTCACAACACTGATATATATTGGATCAGACGAGACTTATGTGCTCTTCACCACATGTCTGCTATAGCTCTCGGCTCTAATGTTGTCTTTCATTTGTGGATTTAGCATCCAGATACTGATTATCATTTTGTCTGGAAAAATGTATAGCAAAAGGATTTAGCCTTACAATTTATTTCTACTTCTAAACAGATCACAGATATTTTTACCAAGAGGCTCGATACAAGTGTATTTACTCTACATTGTTCCAATCTTAACCTCTCTTCCAAGCCAGTTCAACTTGACGGGAGACGATAGTCGACAAGTGCTCAACGGGTGCCTATATGAGTTACTAACCTTAACACACACTCAACGGGCGCCAATATGAGTAACTAGTCTAAACAAGCGCTCAACAAGTGCCTGTATCCCACACCTGTATGAGTTATTAGTCTTTACAGCTACGCAAAAGGAGCCGATTGTTTTCTATCCTGAGGTCTTGTTTTCATAGTTTGAGAGTTTGTTTTGCTTTTGGTGGTAATCATTGCTTATAATAGAGAAAAGTTGATTCGTTGTGATTTGATGAAATCGAGTGATCTTTCCCATTCGTTCTCCTTTTCGTCTTCTTCTATCAACTAGTACGGGCTAACGCAAAAGATCTTTCTCTCCACAACTTGCATTCAAGTATGCTCGAGGTTAACCCTTCATTACATACGGAAAATTATGATCAAAGCACAGAGCCAAGAGTTCAGACATACATCGGATCAAATGGCTATTATTCAATCTTCTTTTTGCTTTGCAACCTCAACATACTGTTCAGCGAGCTGCTTCACCTTCTCGCCTTCCTTGATGAGGAAATTTGCATTTTTCTCTTTAGAGTGGTATCTCATGACTTTATCGATCGTTTTCCCAACAGCCCACCTGTATTGCTGCACTGTGATTATGCCACTCTTGCACAGTGGCCTGATGTGCTCTTTGATGTATGCTTCAACCTGCATACCACCATAGCTAGTCCGTCAATGGAAGATCATAGCACTAGCTAGCAACGCCGAGAAAGAAACACATAGGAGAAATGAAACAAGAGAACCCTTTTGAAGAAAAAATTCAAAGCTCGCTCAATGAATTGCATCATCGTATAATCAAATGTGATTGTAGCTCTATCCCATGTGAATTTATATACATATAGACATCAGCAATTACTCAGATGAATATGTATATTATACCCAAATCCCAAATAGATTGGAGAAAAGAGGGTGGCATTTGATGTATAATGCTAAATGGGTTCAACCTCACCAACACATAACTTTTACAAATTGGAGAGAAATGAGTCTATTAGGTGTTGTGGACGGGACTCTTGGACTTGAGATGCAACAGAATTAGTTACCAAAATTATCATTTTGATGTACTCCATGTCAAAATGGTAGCAAAAGAATGTGAGCAATCTTGGTGAAAACCAACGCTAATGCATTTATGAACATATTTTGACTATACTGGTTACTTAATCTGCAGCGTCAGAAAAAGCATTCAAAAACAAAGATAAACAAAAAGTAGAGAGAATCTTGAACCTTCCCGATGACAGACTGAGCAGTATCAGCCTTTTTATCAGCATTGGTCTCTAGAAGCTTCTCTTTGTCTGTGTTTTCACCAGTTTGAGCTTGGCAAGGCACATTATTTTCTTTAGAAGATGCACCACATTCATGAGCATCAGTGTAATCTGCTGCACCTATCTTACTGTGAAGTTCAGGAGGCTTCATTAGGACTTCCTTGTGCGAATAGAAAATCAATGGATCCACTTTCTCAGTTGAAGAAAGTGATGGGAACATCTTAGGCAGTGGATCTTTGTGTGGACCATATAGCTCTTCACATTCTGCAAGTGTAGGCTCTTCACCCCCTTCTTGCAGTAAGGTACTGGAGGGCAGAGACTCCACCTTATTCACAGCAGAACAACTGTCAAGGGAATCCTTCACATTAGAGTGGAGAGAACTTGCCGCTATGCTAGTCTTTGCTTCATCACGATCCTCAACGTTGTCAGGATCACATTGTTTTCCCATATCGAGAGTGGAGAAAACCAATTTCATCTCTGATTCCCCTTCAGCTTGCGACTTTGAGATACCCACTTCACTAGCACCAATATAGTCCTCATCTTCTAAATTGTACTCAAATTCACCATATATATCCAGTTCTGGATGAAAATCCATTTCAAAGATATTATCGGGTCCTGCCACCCTAGCCTCTACCAATAGATTGGCATCATTGAGACCGTTCACTTTTTGACATGGACTACTAGGAGGAGAATCTGATAAAAGGCCAGTAGCTCTCAGTGCTGCCTCAACATCAGGGTCGTAGGAATCACCTGATATTGATGGTTCTCCTCCTCCAAGAGGGTTTACTGAGCTGGAAGGATCAGATTCTGCTACATCGTGTGGTGACCGAAGCCGAATCTCCTGAGAACAGAGATTCATGTAGACAACCTTGGTCTTTGATCTATCTGCGAAACCCTTTTCAATGTTGATAGCATCTGCAACTGCCAAGTCATTTGCTGCACTTCTCTGAATGGATTGCAAATTTGCAGTCCTCAACATGTATTCTGCTAGGCGATAAAGCTGAGCCTGTATAATAGTTACGTAACTGCTCAATATATTGATCTTAAAGTCTCAAGCTTCAGCCTTTAATTGACGTAAAGTTAGTAGCAGTAGCAACAGATGAGAAAAACAAATTCAGATGAGGATCATCGGCACATGAATGCCCAGCTAACTCACAAATCAGGAGAATATGATAAAGAGAAACTTTGATCAATAAGGCCTTTGTGAGACATGCTCACAGCTTAAGCGGGATGCTCAGTTTTTATAGAAGCTTGGGTTTGACCAGATACTTTACCATTAGAACATTGGCTGATCATCAAATATTCACAAACAAGTTTTGCCCGTTTTAACATATAACCTAGGGGTGTTCAAAAAATCCGTAAACCGCGAAACCGAACCGATCCGAATCGGATCCGCGGTTCCGGAACCGTTTTTTCGGATTTACGGATCAGTTACGATTCCATTTTTCTTTAAACCGTTCGATGCGGTTTGGTTTACGAATTTGATTTTTCAAAACCGAACCAAACCGCGAAACCAAACCTAGAAAAACCCTAATGTATATATAAAATTATATATGTAAAAAAGTAAAACAAAACACTCAAGTAGTAGTATATTTAATTATAATTATATTTATATTATTAATTTATATATTAATATATTATTAATATCAGTCCCCTTCAAATGCGGACATCCTTTTTTCAATAGTAAAGTGGACTTTTTTGAGCCATTGGATCTACAAATCAAACATCAGGATTCAATCTCAGATGAACAGTACACTGTCTCACTATTCACCCACTACCAACAGTACTCAATCTCAACATTTGATCTCTCAAATCCAAAGGTCCACAAAAGTCAACTCTTACTATTCCAAAGAGGGCATCCTTATTTGAAACTAATTCTTATTAATATTATAATGTATATATATTTGATAAAAAAAATAAAACAAAATAGTGAAAGACGGATCGGTTGTTATTTTTTTAGATATTCAGTAAAAAAAATATTGATGTTTTGGTGGACAATGTTGATATTCAATTGTTATTTTTTGGATATTGATATTTAGTAAAAAAAATATTGATATTTTGGTGAAAAATATTGATATTCGGTAAAAAATGTAGTGCATATTTAATTTTTTTTGAAAAACCGTAACCGATCGGTAACCGGACCGGATCGGTTCGGTTCCAATGGTGTTCATGGTTCAGATTGGTTCACGGATTTGCGGATCCGTAAGATACGGATCGGTTCGCGGAATGGCCTGGAACCGGACCAATCTGATCCGTGAACACCCCTAATATAACCAGCAAGATGTACGATCTACCCATTTTATGACCCAGCATGCAGAGAGAGCCTGTGTCAACAATTATGTTACTTTTCTTTGTACATCAACAATGGAGGGACAGAGCAGTGTTTTAAAAGACGCAAGGCGTACCAAGACACAAAAGGCTCCTAGACGCAAGGCGCAATGCGAAGACGCACGCCTGATCGAAGAGAAGCGCACAAAAAAATAAAGTGGTTGTTTGATTTATCTGTTTTTTGTTTTGAGTTTTTAGTTTTCAGTAAAAACAGAAAACGTGTTTGGTTTGTAATTTATAATTTATAATTTATCAGTCCTTGATCGTTTTCCATATTTTAAGTGTTTCGAGAATTTCTGGCGACAACATAGAAAACAACTTTTTATCGTTTTTTACATTTTGAAGATTTTAAACTAAAAACTATTTTCTATTTTTAGAAAACATAAAAACAGAAAATTCAAACCAAACGCGTTTTCTATTTTCTGTAAAATAGAAAACACAGAAAACAGAAAACAGGCCAAAGCAAACGCAACCTAAATATTTCTAATATGCGAGGTGCACAAAAAAATTAAACATGAGTCATTAATAAGATAATTAGCATCACAAATGACATAATATAGGAAATCCAATAAATGATTACTAGCTAGTAAGTCATAAATTAAGTGAAACAACATAAGAACATTGTGTGATACAATTCTAATCAAAGCCAAGTTTCCAAGCTAAAAAGTAAACAACTTACAACTACTAAAATTCTTCATCAGTAACACAATTACTCATCAAAAAATATAAACAAATCATCTTTATTCAAATCTTCATCCACACTAACATCAATATATGCTTCTACATCAGATATATTCTCCATATTCTCCTCATTAGTTCTTTCCAATGACAAAGAAAACGAAGCACTTGCTCCTTGAGCTCCTCAGCCTCCCTTCTATCTTCAAGTCTAGAACATGATGTCTCAACTATAATACTCCTAGTGCAGTAAATAGGGACTAATGCCCCACTGGCTCTATCAACTTCTCCCCAAGTTAAAGAATCATCATCTTCAAACACAAAATCATTCTCATCATCATCACAATCTTCATCCAATCTACCAAGCAACCACTCATTGGATTCATCAATATTGTCTAAGATAAGTGGATTTACAGTATCTTTACAATTGTATCGATGCCTCAATGCTCTAAAAATTTTTAAATTTTTTAAAAAAAAGCTCAATCCCTTGTGCCAAGGTGTCGTGTATCTGGGGCGCCTAGGCGGCACCTGATTAAATAAGCCTCGCCTGGGAGTATGCCAGGCACTCCGAGCACGCTTTGGCCTAATCAAACGTGCCTCGCCTGAGGGTATGCCAAGCGCTCCAAGGCGCGCCTTGCGCCCAAGGCGTGCCTTTGAAAACACTAGATGGGAGCAATCCAAGACACATTTTCTAGGACGTCAGGCGAGGCTAGAAATTCAACCTTGGTTCATATATTAGAAAGCTCTCTTTGCCTAAGTCAATTGTAGCAATCTTACAGTTACCTCAATGCTCACCAATTCGAATGTAAGAATATGTCAAGGTACAAAAGAAACTTAGACAAAATTAGTATTATGGGTTTTGGATCCTTTTCCCCCTATGTGGGTTTGGTTATGATTTCCGTTGTGGGTTGGACTATCTATCCGTTGATTAGTATTCATATATATATGGACACTTTTGGTTATGTTTTCCCCTATGAGGGTTTTAGTGTTATGATTTTGACTTACATTGCCTGTGGATGACCTCCACGAGTCATGTGTCGGTCTCACCTAGGTTAGGGTGTGACAATTATGCTTTGAACTATTTGTTATGCTTTGAAACATTATGAATTTATGTTCTATGATAACTTTACTTACCACAGTTATGCTTTTGCTTTCACTGATTATCCTTTGGAAAGTTCCTAAGTTCATTATCCATCTAACTGAATTTGATGCAGGAAAGGATTCTGATGTAGGAAAGGTGTGAAAGAATTAGTATTGTATTATCAATCATCAATTGTGTTTGTCAACATAAAAAAGGGGGAAATTAATAGATCCATTAATGGCATCCCTATTGGATTAAGGGGGAAGCAATCCTTTGAAGGACATATGATTGGTTTTGATGATAACAAACATGCCTATACTATTGTGTTATCTAGATTGTTGTTCATTGCCGTCTTGAATATCCCGCTCTTTCTAGTCTTAAGTGGTTATGACTTGAGGCTCATTCATTGTCCCACTTATTTTGTGAGGCATGCCAATTTATTTTGTGAACCTTTTAATCGGAGGAGTGTTTGGTGGGATAGCTACTGTAATTAGAGTGGCTTGTTGGGCAACTGTTGCTGGCATGGAGCGGCTGATTTCTGTTGACACATTCCTCCTTTGGCTCAAGTGTTTTGCTTCATGGAGCCTTGCTAACCCGATAGCTTCCGTAAGGGAAAGAGGAGCAATAGCTTGGACATCCACCCGTATTGACTCTTTTAGTCCGCTAACAAAGTTGCAGACTTAGTGCTTGATACTCCCGAAAAAATCCCAAGAATGATCACCAAAGTCCCGAGGACCGGGTCCGAGAGGTCCAGCTGAAGAGGATCCGGTTGACTCGGGGGAAGAGTGTTTGATGCTGAAAAGATGATTCTAATGGCCTGAAACGGACGAACAAACCCGTTAGAGGATACCCTGAGGTGTTAGCTCGGGGAAACCACTCTGATGCTTAAGTCAGTAGGTGAGGAAGGAGGTGAAAGCCCCCTAACTTAGATGGACCGGCCATGCAAACCGGGCAGGCAACGCCGGCTAAGCAAACCGGACAGGGGTCCGGGCAAGCTCTCCAGACAAGCTTCCCGGGCAGGCTAGGGAGGCTATGAAGGCAAGAGCAATAAATGAGGGAGTAGGTGTGCGTACCTGAATTCGTTGGAAGTAGTGCGGTATTTATATCCCCTATAAAATCTCACCGAGCGGACACCTCAGGGTATCTGAGATGGTGGAAAATTACCTTAAAGCCCCTAACCGAGCAGACACGGGAAGGCACCTAGAACGATTCTGTGAGTTATTCAAATGGGACTCTATGGCTTAACCGGGCAGACAGCCCTGGTAGGCTCCCCAACCAGGCTGACCAGGCAGGCAGACTTAGTAAGAAAGAAACTGGTTGTTCCATCCGGTCTCCTTGTTCACGTGCGCACGGGAAAAATACCCGTATATCATCAGTCCCTTAACTTCGGAATGCGAACGTAGTTCGGACTGTGAAGTTAAAAACCAAACTGAAGTGAACAAGGTAACCGATGATGAAAACAATCTCCAAGCGTTTCCTGTGCCTTGGGGAGACTGCTGACATTGTTCTGAGAAATCTGGGTACAAATTTGCAATCTCTCGATATCACAAGTAAAATACCGAGGGGAAAGAAGTTCACAATTGAAGGGAAGACGGAGGGAGCGTGGTGACCAGCAAAAAACCAGTTAGGCAATCCGGCCAGGCCATCCAAGCAGGCAATCCGAGCAGGAAATCCGAGCAAGAGTCCCCGGACATGCACCCCAGGCATGTCCCCCGGGCAGGCCAAGCCCTTTCGCCTATAAATACTCTGCCCCTGCCCCTTCTCCTTCATTCTTCTTTGTTCATTGTTGTGGAAGTGTTGTCCGAGCAAGCAGACCGAGTGAGTGAGACCGAGCGAGCATCCCGAGCGGGCGATCCAACCAGGTATACCGAGCAGGTTCTTCGGCCAGGAAGTTAGGAATTTTAGAGCAATTTTTTAATTTGTCTGAATTGACCTAAAATGTCGACCCTTTCCTCTTCTTCTGATCCTAATCCATCCCAGAGATTTCTCGAGGGTATCCCGACTATCCCAGCCAAAAATATCATCCCTCCTACGACTGAAATTCCATCCAGTCCACCTCCTCTTGAGCCCACAGGCGGGGCCCTCCACACAAAAGTTGTTAGGTGACATAACCGCTCTAAATGGGGTGCGCCTTCCGAACAGTCTAACGGCTCGTCGTCTCGCCCCTACTTTTCTGGGGCAGACAAGAAGTCTATTTTGTCTAATGCGGAACTATCCCATTATCCCGAGCGCTTTCATTGTTCGGGTTATGAATTTCGCGCTCCCAATCCTGCCGACCGTCTTTATGATGCCCGTGAGGGGGAGATGGCGGTGTAGGTGGACAGTTTAACGTTGGGACAACATTTTCCTCTGTGTGCGTACTATCGTACCATCATTGACGCGTATGGCATCAGCTCTACGCAATTGACTCCCAACTCTTGGGCACTGATGGCAACGTCTAGGGTCATGTGCAATCTCCTGGACAGTGCAGCCAACGCCTCCTTGTTCTGTAGCTTTTTCAAGCTCGCGAAGGTACCAAAAGACTGCGGTTGCGGGCTTTATGCTTTTTCTTCAACGGCTAAGAAGGTTTTTCTGGTCGGACTAACATCCAAAGTTGACCAATTCCCAAAGCGTTGGTGTTGGGTGCAAGGTCACGGGATTGCTTTCAATCCAGAGTGGCATAAACCCGCCACCAATCTTATTATTGAGCATTTTGATGCCGAAATTATCTTGGGTGATAAGATTAAGCGGGACATTGAAGACGGTACGGATGGAAGGTGAATGAGCTGATCGACCCGGAGCTATTAAGGGCGGTCGGGTTGATCGCAGTTGTTCCTACTGATCCTGCTTGTCTTGCTGTTTTCGTCGCTCCTGTTGTCATTGTGTCCTCGTCCTTTTCAGACTCTGATGCCCATTCCTCAGCCAATTCCAACTCGACTAACTCAGTTTTTGATGACCTCACCCCTCAACAAGAAACCTCTTTGCTTCCTTCCAACACCATTTCACCTTTTCCTGCGGCTAGCCTCGGTGCAGAGGCGTTCACTTTTGATCAGAATATGGCAGATGGCGAGATTTATGTGGATATCATGTCTGATGTTAGTGCAGGCGAATTCGATGGCCCATCAGTGCCAATCCGAGAGAAAACTTGCGATAACGCCTCTACTGAGGCTGAGCCCTCCAGTTACTATCTTTGTTTAAATTCTGTTATTCTTTCTTCTTGTCGTCTTTTTATGCTTCGATCTTATGCATTGTTTTGATATTCCTTTGTGATTGCAGACATGCCGAGAAAAGTGGTTCCAACGCGACAGTTTAGAGATGAGCAAAGGGCAAATTCCCGAACCCCCTCGCGCTCCTAAGAGGTCGAAACCTAGTGATCCTCCTCATCCATCCAGTGGTGGTCGTTGCTGCCAAGACTCCTCAAGAACAGGTCGGCTTTGCGACACGGTCTGACGCGGGATTGAAAGAAACTTATGTGCGGTCAGCAAGTCCTCAGCCCACCGGTTCTTCAAAGATAATCACTCGCCTTCCTGGAAACTATAAACACTTCAAGCCCGCCGAAAAATTCCACCTGTTGCTCTACCATTGTGACATGCCGACGCCCGGACTTAGCAATATGCCTGATCTCAAACACGGGATCATGGATTCTAAAGACAACGCCTTGGTTGTTGCTCAGGCCATTGCGACCTCCTTCCCATCTGACTTGAACCACTATATGGGCCTCGGGATGATGTATCAGAAGGATTGGATATTCCAGGACATGAAGACTTGGTTCACCCGGGGACTCATTGCGGTGGACATGACACAGAGGATGAGCAATGACAACATGAAGCGTGCGTACAATTTTGAACAAGATCTCAAAGACATGAGAGCACAGAAGGTAACGCTTCGCCATGAGAACGAAGGTTTGAGAGCTCAACTGCAGAATAATCAGGAAGAGTTGGAGAAGATGGAGCTGGCGGACAAAGATGCAGAGGGAGTCGATTGTGGGGAGGCTGAAGGAGGTCCAACTTGAGGCTCAGAGGGAAAGGAACAAGGCGAGGGGGGATCTAGAAAGCATTCGCGTTGCCCACTTTGACGATTGGGTGGACGAATGGAAGCTCACTCCTGAGGGGAAGGCTTGGGTGTATGAGTTTTCAAAATGTGCTAAGAAGATGGGCTTCTGGGAGGCCGTTCAATGTGTCAAGACCATATACCCGAACGTTGATGAAGGATACCTGATGAAACAACTGCAAGGTTGTGATGACATCGGAATTACGGCTGACGGCCAGGCCTTCTTTCTCTAAGAAGTTAGAGTCGGAGCTGGTGCCTCCACTTTTGCAGCACGTGGTCACTTTGCAACTATGTTTACCATTGGCGAGCTTATGGCAGAAAGCACAGATGTTGCAGTGTTGAACCAATCGGGAGCCCTGACTCAACAGGAGCAAGAATTTCATGCTCTCGTGAGTGCTGGGCTAGGTGATTTCGAGGAGGGGGAGGTTGCCGCTGCTAGTGGAGGTGATGGAGGCATAGCTGGTCAACATCAGGTGGAGAAGGAAGGCAGGGTAGATATACCCATGTGTGACGATCCAGTGGATGAACGCTAACGATCCAATGAAGCCCCCATAGGATAGTTTTTTATACAGTTGTAGCTTCTTTTCTTTCTTCCTTTCTGCACTTTTTTAGGCAATCTTGTATAGGGTATCTAGGCATTCTTCGCTCCAGGGTCTATCTGGGAGAGGTATTATGACCTGATTTTTTTATGTAACCATCTTTTGGCTTAATGAAATTATAACATTTTCTTGCTTGCCATGTATTGTTGCCCACCTGTTCCTTTATATCTCAACTTAAGAGTTAAAAATACAAGGAAATCAATATGATAATGGTAAGCCCAATCAAATAAGTTACGCATGATAACTCAGGGTATGAATCAGATCTTTATTTGACTGGCGTCATGTCTTGCCAACGAACTTTGGGACTTGATGGTTAGCCAGTTGGTAGCGAGACCGGTTCCAGCTCCTGTTTGACCATGCAGGAGCTACCCGACTTATAGTCTTCTGTGCGGGACGAGGCTAGACCACAGGCTTTCTGGAGGGGATCACCCTTGCGTCAGGGCAACACGACGGGAGCTACCCGGTTTACGTGGCATCCGTGCGGGACAACTCAAACCACGGGAATAAGAAGTCATCCGAAGCGGGACGGACCCGACTTACACGGGGATAGAAATGACTTGGAAGTCGGTGTGTATAAACCGTTAGGAACAACGGGTGAGTAAGGAGATCGTTTACACCTCCATCCATAGACAACCATAGGCGAGATATATGAGTGAAAGATGAGAAAGTAAAATGATAAGCCCTTATCCGCGACCAGTGGGGAATCTCGAAACGGGCTGATTGACCTTGTATGCTCTGGCACCTATACTTGAGCATCGATCTGGCTAGGAAAGTTTCTTAGCGCCAATAAGAGGTTGTAATAGATGAATAAACGTAAAGTGAGAGAGAAGGATAGGCGAGATCGACGGAGGAACCTAACGAAGGTAGGATTTTTCCCTGCAGAGCAAACCCGACTCAGTGGCGCGGACAGCCCTGACATGGAACTATAGGTCACCCTGATAAGACCACTAAGACAGAGATGTGGGCGAGGGCCAACTTATACTCATTGCGGGACGGGCCCGTCTCCCTCTGACGTTGTTAATAGACGAGAGACGGGTTCGGTTGGCTTTACTCCACAAAGAAAAATCGGTACAAATTGGATGTGTGACATCGACACTGTCGTAAGCGAATGGAGCAACTCTCCATGTTCTGGGACTTGTGCTATATAGCAAACCTGTCAGCGGGGTTGCAAAGTTTTTAACCTCAGGGGACCGCTCCGACGCTCAAGTCAGTCCTGAACTTTCATTGAAATTCAGCAAAAGCATATATGCACATGTATATAAATGTAGAAAGAAAGAGAGAGCTATAAAGGAAAAAACTACATTACTGATAGTATTTCCAAAGATGCACGATGTTCCATGTGCGGGAAATGTCTCTTCCCTCCAGGGTTCTGAGTCTGTACGTGCCTGGTCGGACCTCTTCAGTAATCTCATAGAGGCCTTCCCAGTTATGTGCCAGTTTTTCGAAAGGAGCGTCTGTGCCTTCGAATTTTGCATCACGAAGAACCAAATCCCCCACTTTGAAACTGTGGTCCTTGACTCTAGTGTTGTGAAACCTGGAAACTCTTTGTTGGTATGCAGCCATCCGGAGCACTGCTTGCACTGCGGTCCTCTACTGCATCTAGGCAATTTCTAAGTTCTGACCCATTCTCGGCTTCTTAGAAGTGATCAACTCTGAATGAGTGCATGCCAATCTCCACAGGAATGATAGCTTCCACACCAAAATCCTCGGTTGTCTATTGCAACTTTAGCCAGAAGTACCCCTGCAGCATAATCTTTCTGGCGAGAGTAGATCCGCTCTGATGGCTTCCACAGGCACCTTCATGAATCTCTTCTAGAACGTATTGGGCCTCCTGTTCTATCAGACACCTGACGTAGGGATGTTGATACAGCTGCTTGTATAGCACCCCATTGATGAGACGAAACTTTGCAACCTTAAGTCTAATGCTCCTAGCTTGATCTTTGTCTGCTGGCAATGTGCCGTCTGTCAAATACTGCATAATGGGGGTCATCCAGGTTGCGACATCAGGCTCAACTGCCAACACTTCTGATGTGGTGTCCAGACTACTCTTTTGCAGTCTCTCCATGAAGACGGTCTGACCGAGCTCTGAAGAGGGAGCACATGTGAACTTTGAGAGCACGTCTGCCTTGGAGTTATGTGACCTAGGGATCTGAGAGATTTCAACTTTTTCGAACTTCTTTATCAAATCCTCGGTCATTTTTTTTGAATCTGATCATGGCATCTTTCTCTGCAGCGTAGCTGCCATTCATTTGGTTAACGATAAGCTGAGAATCACTGAAAATTTGGAGAACTTTGGCCTCTAATTCTGCGGCAATCTTTAACCCAATAATCAGGGCTTCATACTCTACTTCATTGTTTGTCACTGAGAAGTCGAAGTGGAAAGCCTAATCTTCCAAGGCCTTTTGGCATTCAGCAATCCATTCAAACTCTTTTGGGTTCCCCATAACACAGTAATCAGGGCTTCTAATTCTGGAGAACTCTGGCCTCTAATTCTGCAGCAATCTTTAACCCAGTAATCAGGGCTTCATACTCTACTTCATTGTTTGTCACTGAGAAATCGAAGTGGAAAGCCTAATCTTCAAAGGCCTTTTGGCATTCAGCAGTCCATTCAAACTCTTTTAGGTTCCCCATAACCTTGAAAAAATAAAGTTTTTTGTCGGCAGACCGACTCAGGAATCGGCCTAAGGCTGTCAACTTGCTAGTCAGCTGCTGGACTTCCTTCACATTCTGCGGGGGGACCATATCAATGATGGATAGGATCTTCTCTGGATTCGCTTCGATTCCCCTTCGCGTCACAATGAATCCCAGAAACTTTCCAGAAGTCACTCTAAAGGTGCATTTCTTCGGATTGAGCTTCATAGAATACTTCCGGGGAAGGTAGAAGGCAATCTCTAGAGCCATCACATGCTCACTCTCCGTGACGCTCTTTACCAACATGTCGTCTACATACACCTCCATGTTTTTCCCAATGACGGGCTCGAACATCTTGTTCACTAGCCGTTAATAGGTAGCCCCAGCGTTCTTCAAACCGAAGGACATCATCTTGTAGCAGTATGTTCCATTGTAGGTGATAAAGGTGGTTTTTTTTTCGTCATCCTTCCACATCCGGATCTGATGGTAGCCTAAGAAGGCATCCATGAAACTTAGCATCTCATGTCCGGACGTGGCATCAAACAAGGTGTCAATATCGGGGAACGGATAACTGTCCTTGGGGCAAGCTTTGTTCAGATCTGTGAAGTCAATGCACATTCTCCAGCTCCCATTCGGATTCTTCACTAGGACAGGATTGGCGAGCCATTCCGGGTAATACACTTCTCTGATGATTCTTGCCGCTACGAGCTTCTGCACCTCTTTTTGCACCGCATCATTCCTTTCTGCTCCAAGTATCCTGCATTTCTGTTTAATCGGCCTGACAGCAGTATTGGTGCTCAGGGCATGCTCGATCACACTTTTATCTATCCCTATCATGTCCTCTGGTGACAGGACAAACACATCTCGGTTCTTCTTCAAGAAATTAATCAGTTGTTGTCTAGAGTCAGGTTGCATCATGGTTCCGATCTGCACAACAGATCTTGAGTCTCCTATCAGAAAAAGCTCCTCTAAAGGTTCTATTGGCTGAGCCCTCTCCTCGGGTGGGCCCTCTACACAATGAACACCTCCAGGAGTCTCTTCCTCGTTGTCGAAGGGCTCTCCTGGCTTCACTTTGCTATCAAGAGAAATCAAATAACATGCTCGAGCGGCCTCTTGATCTCCAAACATCTTACCTACTTTTCCTCTCACTGGGAACTTGAGCATCAGGTGATAGGGTGAAATAACTGCCCTTATCTTGACTTGTGTGGGGCGACCCAAGATGGCGTTGTAGGCGGAAGGAAGATCTATCACTAGCCACTTTACATCCAGTGTGGTCCGCACATCCGCGTCCCCTACGGTCAAGGGGAGAGTGATTTCTCCTATCGCCCTTATTGAATGTCCTGTGGATCCAGAGAAGGGTTAGGATCGGAGAAAGTTGGTCATGTCTCATGCCAAGTGCCTTCATTAATCGCTTATAGGTATCAAAATAGAAGATGTCAGCCGAGCTGCCACTGTCCACTAAGATCTTTCAAATCTGTGCATGCTTAATCATGACAGTGACCAGGATGGCATCCTAGTGAAGGTACTTCACTTCAGCTTCATCCTCCTTGGTAAAGACCAAAGGTACATCTTGCTGGTCTACAATTTCTCGGGAGCTGCTGGCGATGGAGTCTATTCGTTCACCGCGAGCGTACCTTTTCCTTCCTCGATTGCTATCCCCCCCGCTAGAGGTGCCACCATGAATGGCGTTGATCACCACTGCCCCCCTGTCACCAATCCGGGGCCTCTTGCTGCCAGGGTCTAGACTCTTGCTACGATCTCTCTTGGCCTAAGGGAGTGGTTTACAGTTGTCAACGGAAGGTCGCCGAGGTTGTTGATTCTCCGGCTGGTTCTTGGTATCTCTTCGGCTCTTCAGCACTCGACACTCTTCAGTTCCATGGCCGAGAACCTTGTAGTAAGTGCATCACCGAGCCGGTTTAGCTTGTGCTTCCGAAGGTGGCAGTGTTTGAATGGCGCCACAGTTCGAAGGGGTTGGGGGTTCTGAGGAGCGGGGACTCGTGTCTCGTTCCCTCCCCATGGCGGAATGTCCTTCCTTGGGGCATCAAATCTCCGTGGTCGAAAGTCATGCCTGGAAGATCTCTTTTCCTGACTGTTGTGCCTCTCCGGCCCATCGCTTCGGTTCTCCTTCTTTCGCTCTCGATTGCTCGAGAATGCAGAATCAAGTGCAACCCGAGCTTTATTTTGATCTTCTAGTATCATGTAGCTGCGAGCCCTTTGCAACAGCTCCCTAAAATCTCTTGGCGACCGAAGAATCAAGTCATCTAAGAAAGCATCAGGACACAACCATGTCTGGATGGCAACCACACCCACCTCCCCACTGAGCCCATGAACCTGGATGTACGCCATGTTGAAACGAAACATGAAGTCCTTCAATGATTCATCAGGCCTCTGTTTGATGGTAAACAGGCTAGGGGCAGCCCGGGTGAACGTACAGGAGCTTGCAAACTGTCCTACGAAGGCATCCCTAAGCTGGGAGAATCGCAAGATCGATCGCGGAACTAGGAAAGCATACCACTGTCTGGCATCTCCCTTGAATGTCGAGGGGAAGGCTTTGCATATGATGGCATCATAAACATTGAAAAGCTGCATCCTGATTTCGAAGTTGTTCACATGATCCTCCGGATCTGTCGAGCCGTCATACTGATCAAATTGGGGCAACCTGAGACCTGGGGGAAATGGAACATCATGCACTTCCCGAGTGAAGGGCCTCGTTGATGATCGCAGAGACACGGATGATGCCTGCTGTCTGGCCAAGTTCTCCATAGCAGTGTAGGGTTGTGCCTCTACTTCATTATCAAAATTCTCCACCGGAGAGGCCTGTTGTTCCCACCGAGATAAGGATATGTGCTGGTTTGTCCCTGGTGGTGTGGGATGTGCAGCACCTCAGTGGGAGAACGGGTCGGGGCCAATCTGATCTGCACAGATTTACCCCTTTCATCTCTCGTCGGAGGACGGGGTTCAGGAGCGGCAGGGATCTGCTCTGTGTCCATTGCAGGCAAGGGCTGCTATTGAGGCATTCTAGTCCGAATCTCGGTCTTGAGTCGATCCATCATCGCACTCATCATCTATGCGATCTCCTCCCGTGTGAAAGGGTTATTTTGTGTTTGGGCTTGTGGACAAAGGGAGGATTCTCCGACAACATCGGAGCGGGCGGCCAACGGGTCCACCAAAGCAGACGGATTGACCGAGGGTGGAGGATCCGCCACAACAGGAGGAGAGGGATCCACCGGAGCAGAAGGGGGAGGATTGAAGCTTCTGGAACGAGTCATCGTAGTCACCGGGGCGTGGCTTCCAGTCTTCTTCCCACAGACGGCGCCAAATGACTCCCGAAAAAATCTCAAGAGTGATCATCAAAGTCCCGAGGACCAGGTCCGAGAGGTCTGGTTGAAGAGGATCCAGTTGACGAAGAAGTGTTTGATGCTGAAAAGATGACTCCGATGACCTGAAACGGACGAACAAACCCGTCAAAAGGTACCCCAAATTGTTAGTCTGGGGAAACCGCTCCGATGCTTAAATCAGCAGGTGAGGAAGGAGGTGAAAGCCCCCTAACTCAGGTGGACCGGGCAGACAACGCCGATCAGGCAATGCCGGCCAAGCAAACCGGGCAGGGGTCCGAGCAGGCTTCCCGGGCAGGCTATTGGAGGCTATGAAGGCAAGAGTAATAAATGAGGGAGTAGGTGCGCGTACCTGAATTCGTTGGAAGTAGTGTGGTATTTACAAGGGTTAGGATGGTGGAGAAATTACCTTAAAGCCCCTAACCAAGCAGGCAACGGGGCAAGCACCCGGGCAGGCACCTAGAACGATTCTGTGAGTTATTCAAATGGACTCTATGGCTTAACCGGACAGGCAGCCCGGGCAGGCTCCCCGACTAGGCAAATTGGACAGGCAGACTTGCTTGGAAAGAAATCGGTTGTTCCGTCCGGTCTCCTTGTTCACGTATGCACGGGAAAAATACCCATATATCAGTGCTTAATCGACATGTTTTCCACGCAACTCAGAAGTTGCTCAAACTCAATTTAGTACTTGATAAGCCTATTTTCTATAAGCTTATATATATCATTTTCCTCTAATAAATTATACTTTTAGTTTGTTATTTTGATCGTTTAACCCATCTTTGATAATTTGCTCTCTTTTAGGCCAACCTTATGAAAGATGAAGTTTCTCAATATTTTGACGATAGTTGTCCATAACTACAAAATTCGACAACTCTGTTAAAGCACGGTCATTGAAAATGACTTTGACGTGATCAACCAAAACCGTCCAAAGCAACTCAGCAACGAAGTCAAAACTTCCTTGCACCGACAACCTAAGCCGGAGATACCCTGTGAAGACAAATCCTAAGGAAATCTCCACCTGACGTCGTACAAAGCTCAGCTCAACTTATCAACTTTAAATTGGAGATATTGAACCAAGGCTCAATATAAGAATTCTCCGACAGAGCTCTAGGAATCTCCACCTGAGATATCCTCTCGTTTATCCAACTCTACTCAATTAAACCTTTGTTAACATTGGCATCCTCTGTCAACACCTTTTAAGGGATGTCTAACTCCATGATGACACAAAGACAAACCCACTCTCTGGCACGCAAGAAGCGATAGCTTGGATTGATCTGACTGCTACAAAAAGGGGAATCACTTTATCAGCACTTCTTACTACCCTTCGGTCAAAAGAATTCTTTTGGACTGGCGAGCATTAGCCGTTTATTCCCTGGATCTTTGCAAAGTAATGATGTGTCTATGTCTTTTAATCTCAATTGTACATGTGTCGATCATCTGTACGTTATAATAGCAGTAGGAGAAACTAGGTCACGATAGAAATTGAGCTATAAATAGAGAGCTCAATATCATTGTAAAAGCTCTGCCTATTTCACTTAGTGCATGACCTATGACAGTTTGTCATATTTTCTGTACTTAGTAAACTTTTATTCTTCTTTCACTTTTGTGCTTGTATTCTTGCATTGCATCCTTCACTCCACAACCTCAATCATCAAACACGTAATTCATGGCTTCTCTTCATTCAAGCATGAACTAAGTACTTCACCCCAATCACTTTAATGTACATGTTATCTTGCTAAAAGGGTAAGGAACTAAGTTTAGGTTGCTTTAAGTAGATGTTATTACTGAAGGTCAAGAAGTTAGTATCAATCATTGAAGCAAAAATGAGTAGGTGATGACCGATTCCCTTATTTAACTCCAGCATACTGCAAGCATTTGGTAAGTTCTCCAACTCGGTTAAGCATCGGTTAAGCATGATGTTCTCTTGATTTCATTTGTTGCACTTGGGCTAAATCGTTGATTGTTCGTGTGGACCAAGCCGAACCTTTGACCAAGCTCCCTGATTATCATCAACACGATGTTATCGTGTTTGGTTTGAATCAGGATGAGTAGTTAGACATTAATTTATCTTTAAGTATAGCTTGAGGTTAGATTTTAACCCTAATCCTATATTTCTACTGAGTCTGATTTAGTCATTATTTCTTCTCATAGCCTCACTCTTGAGAAGGAGTCTGACAATCTCTGACTTCTGGGTTAGCTAAAGCCATTTAGAGGTGACCAATACCTCTATTTGGTTGCTGAGAGAAATAAGTGGGTAGCTGGGTGCGGACAAACCTCGACTACCATGACTAAGGGTTGATTGACCGTTGTGTGCTAATTTGTGAAAAGAGAACCTATCAGTCGTTGTTTTGGTAGGTAGACTAGAGTTAGAGATTTGATCTCTCTGTCGACTTAAGTATTTCAGTGAGTCGTCGTTATTTGCGTTAGCCTTCACTTGCATTTCCTCCGCCTCTGTTACCATCAAATCTCCGCTTGCATTCTATTTTCTGTGTAGTTGTTTTACATTATTTGTGCTTAGTCACTGTTTTGGTTACTTGTGTTTTATTTTCTTTCTCGTTGTTTGTGATTTCATCGCAATCGTAGAAATCCCACCCACCCCCTTTATTTGCTTTATTTTCCTCCTTTCCATTAAAGTGTAGTCGGACATTTTAAGTTACCTTTACGAGACACACAATCTCTGTGGAACCGACCTCGGACTCGTCATTTTCTACCTATAGTTAGTGTGTAGTCCTAAGAATCATTCGGCTCTTATATTTATATAAAAGCTATATACCTTTGGTGTTCCACATCCCGGAATCCTAACGACATTCTGGACGCATCAGTACTCTTGAACGGAACCTGCCTGCTTCAAACGAGTGAGATCGCCAAAAAAATTACAATAGAGGGAAGGGTCATACCATGCATGTAATGTTTCCTTAAAGTGTGCCCCAAGATTGGGGGCCGCCTAATTCCTTTAAAACTTCGTACCACAACTATGCTCCATTATCAAGATGGTAGGCGACTAACAGAATCTTGTCCTCTTTGGGGGTGTCATGAAAAGCAAAGAATTACTCTACGCGACATAACCAACTGGCGGGGTCACCAATACCATCATAGCACAGGAACTTGAGATGGAAGAACCTTGGTATACTAAAAGTGCCCCCAACGGATCGGCCAATAAAATGTGAACCTATAGCAGTGGAGCGGTTGTTGCCCATTATAGTGCTAATCTGTTCAGAGAACCGCTGGAACATATCCTGAAACTTGCTCTCCAACAGTTCATTGTTTTGTGTCAATCTACGTTCTACTTCGACAGTTGACATATGAGAGCTAGAGTTGAAAATTTGTAATTCGGATATGGTAGGGTTCTGATCTGAGGATTGATGGTAGCTTTGATACCAATTTGTCACAAACCTATGACTGAGAGCGAGTAATAGGTGAGATATGGTGATAAACTGAGATTTAGTGGAAGGGGATCAGGGAATTAGAGGAAAGGGAACAAAAGAAGATGAATAAGGCAGACAGAAGTTGGAGACTTAGGAAATTGAATTCATTCATTGGTTGTCTTATTCAATTGCCAATACAAGAATAAATAATAATATACCAATGCTGGAATAGGAAAGCTAATTCAAGAAATCTATCTGAATTGGAAATATTATGTAATGATTCTAATGCCGATCATAATCTTCTATCAAATATCTTCTGCGGATACTAACCACTTTTGGAGATCTTGTCAACGCCAAGCCTTCTTCTACTTTGATATGTTATTTTGAAGTTGTATCATATTAAGTTTGTAACAGTACATCACATCAGAGGTTAGCTTTGAGACCTTACCTTTTTATATCGGTGCTAGATGAGATTGTGAAGGACGTTTGTAAGGAGGTGTCTTGGTGCATGCTTTTCACGGACGATATTGTTTTGATGGATAAGACTAGAGAAGATTTCGAAGATAAGTTTAGAAAGCAAGTGGACGGTAGTCTTGGAAGGTAAAGGACTTTGGATTAATAAGAATAAGGACAAAGTATATGAAGTATACTTTTAGCGGTGAAGAGCGTGGGGTCTCGGACACTTAGAAGTGGTGGTGGATGGATGGGACGTTCGTAGTACGAATAAGTTTAAGTATTTGATGTCTCCTCTCTATAATGATGAGGTGACAAACAAAATTAATATGGAGCGACAGAAGTGGAGGGTCGTCTTGGGCATTCTGTGTGATAAAAGAGTATCTTTAAAGTTGAAAAAAAAGTTTTATCGATCCGCAAATAGACCCGCCTTGTTGTATGGGACAAAGTATTGACCGACCAAAAAAGGTCACACCTAGAGGGTGGTAGTAAAAGAAATGTGTATGTTGATGTGAATGTAAGGTGTTATTCGAAGAGAAAGGATAAGGAATGAGGATATCCGTAACCCAATAGGTGTGACACCAGAGCGTCTGCGTTGGATGGGCTACTTGTGGTGTAAAGCAACGGATGCGCATGTTAGGCAAGGGGAGTTAATTATCGTGAAAGATAGGAGGAGTAAGGAATGACCGAAGAAGACTTGGTGTGAAGTAATTAAAAAAGATCTTAAGATGTTGTGTTACGATCCAATATGAAAGAAAATATCTTCAAGATACCAAAAGTGGCTGAGATTTGCAAGAAGAGTTTATTACAATCAGCATGAAAATCAAATAAAGAAATCAGTAGTAGATAGGGGTGTAAACGAGCCGAGCCGAAAAGAACGTAGCATATTTCACCGTGGTAGTATTACTAGGTAGTAGCAATAAAATAGGAAAATCTAGTACAGAATATCTTCTACTACAGTTTTATTGGAATATCAATTTCCACTACAGAATATCAATTTCCACTAATTCCACCATGGTTCACCGCATCAATGATATTCCCTCACCCGAAAAGAACGTAGCATGTTTTCAACAAATCCCACCCCCAAATACCAACCTGCCACCATCACGGCATCACCCTTATCACCACAAATTTTGTCTTCGCCTCCACCATCGCCCAGTCGTGCCCTTATTTCGCCGGTGGTCGTCACCCTACCGACATCACGTGGTCTCCCATCGGCCTAGGAACCATCAGCTCATAAACAATCGACTCAATCTGTTTTAGTCCCTCCACAACTCACTATTGGTCCCTCGAATTTAAGCTTAGTGGATTCCAACCAGTGGATTCAAGTCCGTCGTTCCGCACCTCGGAGTTGGATCCCTCCCCAGCCCAGAGACCTCTTCCAGCTTAGGTTCTCAATCAGCTATTTCAAGGCTAGCTAATGTTACTGATGATGGCATGGATCAAAAATTAATGTTGATTTAAGCATAAGCAGTTCGGATCTTACCAAGAAGACGTTCACTGAAATGTTTAAGAAAGATACAATTTCTAATGGGTTGCTGGATCTTACACTATTGATCACGTTTGAGCTCGTAAGAAACGGAAACCTGATCGGTCATCCGTTTGATCCAGGCGGCCCAGTTATTATTAAGGTTCTCGACAAGGGTCTGCTCGCTAACCACATGATCAGCAATCTATTGCTCACCTTTAGATTCGAGGCAAAATTTCTACTAACGAGAGACCTATACTGGATAGTGCAATTGCTGCTGCAGTTTCTCCATTTGCCCTTGGGGGCATTGTCGAGATGGGAGAAATGTTACGATCCAATATGGAAGAAAATAATTTCAAAATACCAAAAGTGGCTTAGATTTTCAAGAAGAATTGATTACAATCAGCATGGAAATCAAATAAATAAATCAGTAATAGATATTTCAATAAAACAGTAGCAGAAGATATTCTATACTAGACTTTCTTATTTTATTACTAGTAGTAATAATATTAATATTTGTAATTTTCATGGAACTAGGCATGCTGATGAATGAACAATTTTTCCTATCCTGTTATCTTTTCCCTCTTCTGATTCGACTGTTTCTTTCCCCCTTCATCTGTTCTCCTCTCCCCCTCGTTTGACTCTCTCTCTCTCACACATATAACCACCATAACTCCACCTCCCATTACCAGCTCCAAAGCCCCAGCTTGCGACATGCTGTAATCGCACATGACTGATGTTCAAAGCTGTTTACGTATGGTCGACCCCACCTAGTAGGAGCTAAAATGAGGTTGTTGTTGATGATGACCATCATTTACTCATGTAGGAGGTAGAGCAGGTACGACTCACTTCTGATGTTTTAGGATTGCTTCTGTCCCCTTTTGCTTCGATAATTCTAAATCACGCTTTTGATTTCTCTGCGTCTAAGAGAGGGAGTTGATTGCCGTAGAAGATGGGAGATTTAAGGGACATCCGACACTTATATTATAATAATGCAGTGATTAGTAAGTGATTATTGCATGCTACAACTAACCATGATGCCCAACATCATAAATTGAAAGATGCGAATATGTGTGGCCGACTGATAAGTCTCGGAATACGACTTATTTATGCCTATTTTAATATGTTCATGGTCAATTTATCATTACATTTTAACATCGTTATTGAATTATTTTGGTATACGTCATATATCAACGCTTGGACGTAAAATAAGATAATTTATATGTTTTATCATTAATAATGACGTTGGTTTATTTTATACAGGTTGACCGCTTTTGAAGGTTTAAATTTGAAGCTCATTGAAGAATTGCTTAGGTTTTAACTTTTGACCAAGTCCAAGAAATAAGAGAAGAAGATTAGGCTTTAATATTTATGATTGGGCTTTCTTGTTTTGGAAAAGAAAGAAAAGAAAATGCAAGAAAATAAAAGAAAAACCCTCATCTACTTAAGCAGCAGCAAGTTTCACGCAGAGGAGGGGATCCATTCGGCTGCTAGGCCAAATCGGCCACCAGGGGAAAGGAGGCGGCAGCCTACACACGCCACCAACACCACCAGATCCTCTCCACCAATCAACCACCAGGAGCGCCGCCGTTGTCCTCTCTTTGCCCAGATCCGAACATCGCCGACAGGGAGGAGCACAGCCGTGTCGCCCTTTCTCCATCTGCTCTCACCGCCGTCAGCCTCCAGATCTGCCCAGATCCGCCACGTAGAAGACCAGCAAAGGCCGCCGTCCACCAGCCACAACCACCAGCACCGTCCAACCCATTCACCCCATCAAGACGCCCCTCTGTCAGCCCTTAGCAGCGCGTCCGACCTCCAGCTCCTCCCTGGGCAGCCTTCACCATCGTCTGGTGCCTTCCATCGCCGCTAGCGGAACCACCCAGCCACCACCATCATCAATTACAAATCAGTCTCAATTTGTGTTGGGTAAATCTGTTTAGGTTGTCTTTGCTCTGATTCATGTGTTGTGCAATGGCAATGGTGGTTTGTATTAGATAATTATTTGAACATGGTGTGTGGCTAATTCTCTGTCTGGAATTCTGATACATCTCTGTTCCTAGTGTTTATTTTGTGAATGTTAATTGTTCGATGGTTTGCTTAACTAATAATTTTGTTTTCGGGTGGAGAACATGTGGAGTCATGTGTATGTTCCCGAATAGTTAGTCATGTAATCGGACTTAATAGATGCGATTGGACTCGTGAGATAGGTTATGCTCGTTAGACAACATATGTCGTTAAATAAATGAGACAACTTGTGCAGTGAGATTGCCTATGCCGTAAGACAACGTAATCGAAAACCTTAAAACCCGAACAATTAATCTTATCCTATGTGTAAGATAAACACGAGGAATAGAGTGAAGTCAGAATCCTAGCCTCTTAGTTAATTGGTTTCCTAATCCTTTCATTGGCTCTTCTTAGTTAATCTTTAGTTGTTAATTGAATTGTCTTAGAATAATTAGAATTAAAATCCAATCACCTCGTCCATTTAAATTGAATTGAAGATAAATTGGATTGTCGTAACTTAGTCATTCCGTCTCTGTGGATTCAACACCTAGACTTGACCGCTATCCTACGGGTTAATAGTTAATTCTAAGGTATTTATTGGGTTGTCTAACGACAGCGATCACTGACCCCACCTAGTGGGATGTGGTCAGAATGATGATGATGATGATATATCAATGAGAAGTCAACTGTGGTTAAGCCTTCCTATTATTTTTATTTCTCTTTTAACATGACACACTACTACAACTTGCATGAATCTTAGAGAGTTGCGACGTGAAAGATGACTATGTACTACTAGACGGACTCCAGGATGCCGAGCTCACCTTCACATCCTACCTAAGAGAGCTATAAAGAAAGAAAGAAAATCCACTCCCTGGAACTCCATCCTTCCCCTGGGGAAGTAACCAAAAGGGGAAAAATGCACCTCCGGCTGAAAATTTGAAGTACCACTTCTATAGCAGAACCAGCAAAAAGGAATAATTAAAAACCTCAATAAAATAGCAATTATACCTGCCTGACTGTCGCAGGAATTTTGGTGTGTCGACTAGGTGCCACTTTTGGCCTCATATCAGGCGGTAGTTGACCCTGCTCATTCAGTAGAAAAGTATAACATTATGCATGACTGAACACTAAAAAAGCTGTACAGGAAAGTAAATATTATGAGTACCAATTCTTGTGTAAACTCACGCACAAGGAAAATGAGTCAAAAATAATAGTTGATAAGTGAAAAGAAGAGAAAATTTGGTGAGTGGGAGAAAAGAAGAGAGTGATAAATGCTCAAAGAGCACAAGTCAGGTCAAGCAAATAAGAAATAAATAAGGAATATGAGCTACTAAACATGTGGGGTAGAATATTTGACATACTAATAGCGGATATTTTCCCTTGAATTCTGTATCATCCAGTTGTCGGTTAGTTGAACTTTTATTTTCAGAAGTTTTTCTCCTCGCAAGAAACTCTCGAGCCCATTTCCTCTTATCTCTCCATATGTCATCAGACCTATCAATGGCCTTCTGATGGGAATCAACTGCTATGTCAGTTGATGAAACGACAGAAGACTTCTCATGTTGTCCACCGGGCTGTACTTTGCTTGAAGCAACTTGAGTCCTAATACTGACACCAATACTCTTGTTATTATCAAAACTAGATCGAATACTTGGTTGAACCTGAATTTTCCTCTGAGCCCCATCAGCGTGACAATCTACAAAGAGTTCAGTAGCCCTTTCTGCTGAAGTAACCGCTTCATTCTCTCCAGTAATAGCAGAGGCTTTGATGACTGAGAGAGGCTTTATGTCATCATTTCGAGGGAAAACGGATGCATCAGCAAGATATAATCTAGAAAGAATGGGACTTTTCTCCTCAGAATTTTGCAGTGGACTTGCAGTCTCAGGACCCCTTTTAAGGAGGTTAAGAACTGACTTTAGTGTATCAATTTTCTCAGGTTTTGTAATTTTTAAGGAGCGGTGCTTCCAAAATTCAACTTCAAAATCTCGAACCCATAGTTGTCTTCTTTTTCCAGTAGATGTTGCATATATTTTTTTCATGAGATTTTCCCGTGCATTTCCCCTTTGTAATATTGACTTCTTTGCCTTAACAATTGAGTGTGGCATCTCTCTCACTGGTCCAGAAGCAGGTACTTTCACTGCTCCTCTGAAAGCTGCCAGTAGTTTGGGGTCAAAAATGCACTTCCCCACATCTTCTGATGATTTGTTACCTACAGCCTCTCTAATTTCTTTTCTCAACTTCTGAACTAAAATAGATGATTCCTTGTCTTCGATTGGTCTCTTCATGATTTTTTTCAACCTCAGTCCAGCTGCATTATTTCTACATTTCAAGACTTTATCAGATGATATTCCCCACATAGACACATTTGCTGCCTTCAGTTTTGTCCCCTTAACGATACTCATTATATCAGTCATTGAATTCTTCTTCTCTGGATCATTTCCTAGATGTTCATCTGATGAGCTTCCAATTTGACAGTGGAGTTTCTTGAAATCTGAAGATAAATCCTTAGCTTGGCCAACCAAAGGTGTCCTTTGAATATCCTTTGCAGCATTGCCGTCATTTATATAAGCTTTTACAATCTTAACTTGCTCTTCTGGTTCATTTCCTAGATGTTCATTTGATGAGCTTCCAATTTGACAGCGGGGTTTCTTCAAATCTGAAGATAAATCCTTAGCTTGGCCATCCAAAGGTGTCCTTTGAGAATCCTTTGAGGCATTTTCTTCTTTCATATAAGCTTTCTCAACCTCGACTTGCTTTTCATCAACCCCATGAATACTGTCTCCAGAAGCCAAACCAAAGGAAAGAAATAAAATTCATTAACAAAATTTACAGCAAACATGTAAATGCTGCAACATAACTGAAAAGCAGCCAGCTTGAACAAAACTCAAACCACAAATTCGCTTCAGGAGATGGAAGCCTGTTCAAAGACTCAGATCAGGTGCCCTAAACCTGGTGAATAACATAGCATTTTGTGCATATAAAACCATACCCTATAGAGTTCTCATAAACTAGTATAGAAAAACTGATAATAGACAGATAGTTAAACAATATATCAGGCTGCTGGAGTCGTCAATTGACCCTATAACTTCCCGCGGATAATATTTAAGTTTTACTATCCATCAGGCAGCTGCTGCAGCCAACAAAAAATATGCTTGAATGTATGTATATATGTATACATATGTGTGTGTATACATATACATATATATACATATATATATATATATATATATATATATATGTATGTATGTATATATACTAGAGGTAACCCGTGCACCGCACGGAGAAAAAAAAAATCTAAAATTTAAAAAAAAACAAAAACAAAAAAAACAACCTCTCCCCTCCCCCAACTCCTCCACCCGCACCCTCTGATTTGACATTTATCATACTCTATATTTGTCCTAGTAAGACAGACTCTTCCTCCTTTGTAATATAACTAGCAGATGCCTTTGCCAAGACACGGTAAACAATTAATGTGGTAATTTTATTTCATTGCATAACAAATATTAATTCTCTTACTTAAACCAAAACGATTGTCAAGGAGGAAAAAAATGGAGACAAAAAAAAACCCACCCACACCCCCACTTGTTGATGTGACTTTTATATTAGAGAGAAGTTGTATCAAATTCAAAATCTTCAAAGAATGTAATAATGTGTGTGCATGTGTGTGTTATCACTCTAAGACTCACAATGAAAAAGTAAACATTGTTCATTCTCTGGACTGGTCAGAAAACCCATCCCATGATTGGTCCTAGTTATGACCAAGTACAAGACAAGATTTTTGTTGAGCAGAATCAAAATGGACATACATATCAAGATTTTTGTTTGTGGGTAGCTCAGAAAAATATGAACATGATTTTAAGCGGAAGACGTGGAACCTGCAACCAACATGCTTTCTCTTTGCACCAACTATAGTCCAAGCAACCATTTTACCATCAGAATCAGGGACATTCTCATCAGCTGTAAATGATCACAGGAAACAGACAACTGGTTTAGATGTGCAAGTCCACCAAATGATTTCAGGAATTAAAGGAATGAGGAATAAGTAAGCCATGTATCCATCAATAAGTGTTCCTCTACCAAGGATGTTTTCTTGTTGCTCATCCCCAGCCAACTGAACTGCCATTTTGTCCCTGCCTTCACCATCAGAAGAAAATATGGAACGCTATGAGACCAAAAAATTAAGTAGATGCAACATGATAATCAGTATTTACCAGTTAAGGTAGAACCAACAGATAACTGAAGGTCAGGAGATGAAGTAGATTCACTAGCATTTGCTCCACAATGGGCATAGAAGTCTTTAAACTTTGCTGAATGACCTTCAAACCCGACACAAATACTCAATCTGCCCTTCTGCTCATCTTCAACCTTTGGCTTCAATTCAAAGAAATCATGAGATATACTCAAAGATTTGTCAGTGGATATTGACAGTTGTGCCTCGTGTACCTCAACATTTGACAGAATGGCCATACTCTTTAGCTCGGTTTCTGAGTTGTTTAAGGTATCTGACACCTTTATAGAACGATCAAGCTTATGATCACTAAAGAACTCTACTGCTGTAGGAGGCTTCTCTGTTGGTTTTTGCACAACCTGTTCTCCATCAATCAATGAGACTACAACAGCCGTTTCTCCAGCATCAGCAATGGAGATAGACATTTTGCCAGAAAATGTGTCAACCAAATATTGAGGATCAGGATTTTCTTTATGAGAACGTCTTTCAATTTCAAGCAACTTTAGATCTGTTCTCTTTACAGAAGCAGCAGCTGAACATCTAGTCAACATGACATGGATTAGAGCACAATCATACTGTGACACAACGAATACCCCAAGCTATAAAAGCTAAAATTACAGATGGAAAAGACAAACACACCATGATGGCATTATTTCATTAGCAGATAATAACATTCAAAAGAAATAACATTGTCATTAGCATCGGTGTTCACTTACTACCGACTACCAGGTTTCTGCGAGGATGAGTTTGAATAGATAAATAGACTAATTAACCCTCAAAAAATCCATTGGACAGGCAAATTCACATCTCTTACAACCAACACAATCATCTATTCTTGGAGCAGAAACCATAATGTGCTTCTAGTCGATCTATACTGTTTTTTGTTGGGGTCAATAACGCCGTCACATGGCTCAGACAATATAACACAAACCCATATGTAGCAATATGCTTGACAGAACAATCAGAGTTACCTAGGGCATATCCATGAATCAATGGAAGCGCCTTCTGGATCAAAACCCACACAAAAAGCATGATACCTATCACAATACATGCCAAGACACCATAAGCAAGACATCAAATAGGAAAATGAGTTGAATGTAACATAATCACATGATCAGTGTCAATTATAGCAAATGGTCAAGGCAGTATGAAAGCAGGAGATTGGCAAAAAAAAAAAAGGAGGTCATTTGTTTAATGTAGGCCGTTTTAGCCTATTCTGGCTATCCTTTACTATCTTATATTGTGGTAGCTTTGGGTTCTTGTCTTTCAGTAGCTCAGTATTGTAGGTCTGAGCTTAGATATCAAGTTTGAAGAATATTGGACTTGATTGGTACGATGCAGAGCTAAAGGATCAGAAACTGACAAAAAGCCACATCGACAGTGTTCTGTAGCATTCTGATGTGTGATCTTCTATTCTCTAAGCTATCAGCTGGAGTTTGTGGCCTTCATACCTCTTGATTTATGAGACTAGAAGTTGCATAATATCTTGGGTGACTGCAGAGACTATAAAGCAGTATTAGCATTCACAGAAACACTAATAAAGCTAGTTTTGGGACTTCTGGATACTTTGAGTAATCAGGCTTTAATGCGGGCAAAATCAATTGAAACCATCACTTCAGGGGCACCTTTCAATGAAAACGAGGTGTTTGAATGGTAAATCAGATGTAATGAGGAGGGAAGGTGGTCTCTGCAGAGGCTAAGACTTATGAACTTGAGCTTATGAGTCCAGAATTTCTAGCTGGAGCAAGGTGAGCTAGATGTACCACTTACACAAATGAGAAATAGTAAATATAAGCTTGGGAGGCGTCATTAAGAAGTACTAAGAAGCTGGAACAGAAAATGACCTAGGAAAAAACACATTAGCTGGAGAAAGTAAAAATTTCTCCTTACCAAAAAAAAAAAGAAAAATTAGCTGTATTTCTTTTCTTTAGCTAATAGCAGCCTGAGAGTTAATGTTTTTAGGTGGCGTTTGGTTCGGTGGTTTGAGGTTCAGGAAACATAAACGTAAACAATATTTCCCTTTTCTGATGTTTGTTTCGAGGGTAATAGTTTGAGATTACGTTTGATTGGGGAAATGAAAACCCCAATTCTCCGTATAACTATTTCCCCCTCCCAGTTGTTTGTTTCCATTTCCCATTCCTGCCGCAATCGAAAGAAAAATATTTTTTTTGAAAATACATAAATATATAAATATAACTACATAAATACATAATGGGGGACTCTATACATAATACATAAATACATAATGAGGGACTATACATAAATACATAAATACATAATGGGGGACTCCATACATAATTACATGAGATATTTATTTGAACATACATAATACATAAATAAATAAATACATAAAATATTTATTTGAAAATACATAATTACATAAAATGTTTATTTGAAAATACATAAATACATAAAAATATAAAATATCTATTTGAAAATACATAAAATATTTATTTGAAAATACATAATTACATAAAATATTTATTTAAAAATACATAAATACATAATAAAAAAAATATTTGTTTGAAAATATTTATTTGAAAATACATAATTACATAAAATATTTATTTGAAAATACATAAACACATAAAATATTTATTTAAAAATACATAAATACATTAAATATTTATTTGAAAATACATATATATGTATTCAATAATTATTTGAAAATATAATTATGTAGTTGAATACTTAAAGCCTTGAATATATAATGATATTTACGTTATGAGACATTGGTAAACCGAACATATGCAAATGGAATCCGATTCTGTTTCGTTGATCAACCAAACACCATGGTTAGGATTTGCGTTTCCTTTTGATTCTCATTATGTTTCCTCCTTAACTTATATTTTCTAAACAAACGCCTTCTTAGTTGTAATCCAGACTTGAAAGTTCTAAGGAGTCTATACATAGCCATAAAAGTGCTCATAAGAGAACCATCGAATGAGAAAATCCCAGTTTTCAGTTCATTTCTTGCAATTCTTTTCAAATTTTCCCCCATTTCTCTCTTAGCTTTAGTGGTAATTGTAGAATTCTTAACAAACTCCATTGAGTTTTCTACAATGAATAACAGCTAGAAGTGTGGGTGCAGCCAAACCCATACATGCATATCAGCAAGCCTTCCATAACAGAAATATCAATAATCATGCCAAACTCTTCATAGTTAAACCGTCTCAAGAAATATCAATATGCCATGTACATAAAAACTGATATGGTTCTTCTTTATTCTTTAGCTAGAATTAAATGATGAGTGTTTTTCTTTCTAAAAAGAGCAAGGATTGCAATGTTCGATTAGTCAAGAAATATACCATATATCACATGAATCACATGCAATTGACATATCAAGACCCAAATCTTCCTGGGGAGCCACCAATCCATTTCGAAGCTTACATCCATCTCCATCCAAGCAGGTGACTGCCTACAAGATGAAGTTCTAAAGAATCATACGCCTATACAGTAAATGTTACGTCGTGAGCAAGCATTTTGAAAGTTTCTGTAAAATCAATTGACAGGAATGGTGTTTGATATTTTGTGCCTTATTATGACTCCGATAAGAAGTCCAATGTTTTGACAGAACCAAACTGACCAAGTTTCTTCTTTGACAATGGGAAAAGGCTGCACGATTAATTTATAAATCAAAACTACGAGGGTTCAGAAGCAACCTCATGTCAAAGTAGTTGTTCTTACCCTCTCCTGTCGATATCCCTTTTATTTTTTGGCAAAAATATATACTCCGTATGTCATACAGAGACCATGGAGGCATTGTGTTTTTACTGAACAAAGTTAAGGGTTCGAAATTGCGTGTGCAAGGAACACATGACACTGGGCAGGAAAAAGAAACGAAAGGTTGGATCCTTAATAATCCGTGAAAGAAGGGTGTAAGGAAACTACTACAGAACTGAAAATGTGAATACCCTATGCTAGCTGAGAATGAATAATACATTCTATACGAATTTGAATAACTGGTAATTAATTCATTTTCCCATAAATCACATAGTTCCCTAGGCTTCCCCAAATCTATTCTTCCTCAAGAAAATTTATCCTAGTTGATTTAATTTTAATTCAGTTCGGTTTTTAGAGTGATAGACTGATGTAGCCATGAATTGGCTACATTATCTTACCATTTACATATGCTTAGTCCTCTGTTGTACCTTGTTATGGTGTGATCTATGCATCTTTTCTCACCTTTCTCAGGTTTTTCATCGTTTGAGGAAAGGAAGGTTGATTGACGCCATCCCTTAGAGCAAAGACTTGAGAAGCAACAAAGTCTGGATCATGGCGTCATCCTAATTCAAGGAGGGTTTTACTGGCGCCATCATTGCCAAAATCTTTCAAAACATTTCCTGAAAAGGACCCTATTAACTGAGATCTTGAGGGAAGTCCGAGTTTCAAAATCAAGGCAACCATCGCCATGACAATGACCTGCCCTGCAAGCTACGGCGTTGGATGACAAAGCTATGGCATTGCATTACCTTAACTCCAGATTCAGGGATTCAATATTGTCGACCCTGATGCCGAAGACACCTATTTTACCATGCTAAGCATCCCTGGGGTTCAGACAAGCCATATGATGAAGCAATTTCTCTGGAAGGATCCATGACGCCATAGCGCAGATATGAAGCTTAAGCCCATGGCGGTGCCAGATCTTACTCCCTTTATCCAAGAATCAACCATAACACTACACATGATCCAAGGTTCTCATACATAATTAGAAGATGACCCATGGTGTTAAATCAACAGTTTGAGACGTCCTTCTCAAGATAGAAGACCTTGACGCCATGGCGTCACCAGTCCCTGTGAGATCATGGCATCTGAGTCTGCCATCATCGCCCCCAGCACAAGAAGCTTCCACCACAGTATTACTCTGATTTGATGACGCTCTCTGCTTCTCAATAGCCGCCACGAAGCTGTCGCCACAGGCTTAACTGACTTGGTCATGCGGTTACAATGCAATTTCTGATTTCCCTCCTACTACCACTCCTACTTTTGGGGGATTCTCTCGTTGGGCCAGAAGCGGATATCTCTGGATGGATAAGGATCAGCTTCAATAGACTTCTTCTCTCTGAAGGCCTATAAATACCGATCCAACTGCTACATGATCGTGTTGCACTCCTGCGAGAGATAGAGCTAGACACTTGCTTATACACCTTGTGACAGAAGAGTGTACAGAGTGATAGCCTTGTGTTAAAAGTCTGTCCACACTCGTATGTTTCCAACTGTGAGAGAGTGAGGTTTCAGAGTGTTGTAATTATTCATCGTGAACAACAATCATTGTGATCATTGATCCTTACGATCATCTTTTTTACAGTTAATGCAATTTCGTTCTCATTTACATTTCCTGTACGATTATTGTCTCTCTTTACTTCACAACACTCAAATCGTTGTTGCAACTTCTCCCTTCATAGTCTGGGTTCCAACATTGATCACCTCCAAGGTTAATTCCGTGGAAGTAGTTCAACGATCTTAGAATCGGTCCTGCCTCACAACTGCTTCATAGTACTTGGAGTGGGTGTCGAGTGACACTTGTTGAGGAGGTTGTGACTTGAAAGTTCGCTTTTTAATTGTTGTCATTTATAATTCCAGCCTTCATCATTTCAACACATTTCTCGTACCTCTTCACTGTTTTGAGAATCAAGGGATTTGACAAACATTGTTACGGAGATTCCCTGTGGGATCGATATCTTTTTACTATTACGTGACGTGGCGGTGCACTTGTTGTCTAAATCACGTCAAGTTTTTGGCACCGTTGCCAGGGAATCCTCTTGGGTAACAGTTTTGTCATTTCAGTGATTTAGAAAATTCAGTGAAGTCTTTATTTTTGTTTTATATTATTTTTTTCCTGTTGCCTAGTAGTTGGTATTGGCAATTTGGTTGTTTTAGTCGTGAAAAGAGTCGTTGCATTCGGTGTATGATCACAAGATCTAGTAAGGAATCAATCCTTCCACTAGATCCTGAGTTCGAAAAGACTGCACGTCGTCTTAGAAAGCAAACTAAACACACCACCTTACCAATGACGATTACAATGGCAGGAGAACAAGCCAATCATGTCGGACGCCCACTGTCTGACTACGGTTTCCCCACATTGAAGGGGATCCGACCACCTGTGGTCAGACCAGCCGTGACGGCAATAAATTTTGAGCTTAAGGGTTCCACGATCCAACTCATCCAGAATCGCGCACAATTCCATGATTTTCCCATGGAAGACCCAAATCATTTCGTAGCGATTTGCTATACGGTGAAATACCAAAACGTATCGGATAACGCCATCCACCTACGCATCTTCCCTTTCTCAGTAAAGGATAAGGCGAGGGCATGACTAAATTCTTTACCCGATGGTGGCATCACCACGTACGTAGAACTTAGCGGGAAAATTTTTGAAAACATATTTCTCTCCCCTCAGAACCTCTATGCTACGTAAAGCAATCACAAACTTTATGCAAAAGGATTCTGAGTCTCTCTATGAAGCATGGGAACATTTCAAAGAGGCTCTACGAGCTTGCTCTCATCATGACGTACCCGTATGGCAGCAGATTGATACGTTCTATCAGGGTCTGAAAGGCACCTATAGAGCCATGATTGACGTTGCGGCAGGAGGGTCCTTTATGAGAAAAAATCAGACAGAAGCATGGTCTATCTTAGAGGACATGGCGACGAATAGTTATCAAAATACCTCTGAGAGGGCCGTGACATCAACTTCTAGGAGGGCGGCGCCAGTGGCTAGCGTAGAGCCTACTCAACCCTTAATTAAATAACGGGTCCATTGTTGCTCTGACTACGCAGTTACAAACTTTGAACACCAGATTATCAACGCTGGAAATAGTTGCGGTACCAACGGGACCTTGCCCGATCCATGGCGACAACACCAGTTAAGCTCAAGCTGAGCCCCTCTTCGCCGAGCCCCAAATTTGGAGTATGCACCGACCGAGCCCACTGAAGAGCTCGTGAATTACATAGGGCAGAATGGGCAGCAACATCAATACATCCCATGGAAAGGAAACCAATTACTCTCATGGCGGGGGACAAATTTTGAGAATGCTCAACAGCAGACGCCCCCGCCACAGCAGCCGGCACCACCGCCACACCAGTATGTACAAGATTCCCGTCCTCAGGGCCAACTGAGGCCCCAACCACCCCAACAAACCCAATATTCACAACAAAGAGCGTACCAACCGCTACCACAGTAACAGCAGTATACTCCGCCACAACAGTACCAGCAGCGACAGTATGTTCGGTAGCCGCCGCCACAACAGCAACAGCAAGCACCACCGCCACAGCAAAGACCATCCACTGAGGACATGTTGGCCCAATTTATAACGTCCTGCAACACAAGAATGTAGAACCAGGACGCTACGATTAAGAATTTGGAGACGCAACTGGGCCAAATTATGACAATGTTGTGCAAACGTGCAACTGGCACATTGCCCAACAATATTGAAAACAATCCTATAGCGGATGTGAAAGCCATAGAGTTGAGAAGCGGAACGGTGCTGCCGACAAACATGGGACCGCCACCTGAAAAGTTCGTGGCGCGACCATCCGTGGCGTCACCTAGCCAAATCCAAGATTCTTCGTCTGATGAGGAAGCAGAGGTGCCGCCACCTACTAATAATTCAAACAATGTTGTTGTTAATCAAGATTCCTCGTCTGAAAAGGAGGAGCGGCCGCCACAGAAAAAGGCTAAGAAGAAGAATGGTTGTTTCCCAGTGGCGCCAAGTTCAAAGAAGAGAGATGATAAGGGAAAGCAAATGGAGACAAATGTCGACATCAACAAGTTACCCTTCCCTTAAGCCGCAAAGAGTAATGTGCTGGACAAATCTTACAAGAAATTCCTCGATATTTTCAAGAAGTTAGAGATCAACATCCCATTCGCAGAGGCTATTGCTGAAATGCATAAGTATACGAAGTTTCCGAAGGCGATCCTAACTAACAAGAGGAGATTAGAAGAGTTTGATACTGTGTGCTTGACGGAGCAATGTTTGGCTGTGGTGTCTAGGAAGCTTCCCCCAAAGCTCAAGGATCTAGGGAGTTTCTCTATTCCTTGTACAATAGGACACTTCAATTTTGATAGAGTTTTATGTGATTTGGGGACAAGTATTAATTTGATGCCATACAAGGTTTTTAAGTTGTTGATATTGAACATGCTTTAAAACCCACCACCGTCACCCTACAATTGGCAGATAGGTCTGTGAGGACGTCACAGGGAGTGGTGGAAGATTTATTGGTGAAGGTAGATAAGTTTATCTTCCCTGCCAATTTCATTATCCTCGACACAGAGGATGATCATGACATGTCCTCCATCTTAGGGCGTCCATTCCAAGCCACAGGACGCACACTAATCGATGTTCAGAAGGGGGACATCATCCTAAGGGTAGGGAAGGAAAATATGACTTTTAATGTTTACGACGCCATCAAGCATCCCGATGATGCTGCATCTTATTTTTTCCTGGATGTTCTTGACATTCCAGTAAAGGCATTTTTACAGAAAAACCTTTGCAAAAATATGGCGGAGGTTGACCTGGTGGAAACCAAGGAAGAGGAAGAAGTCGTCGCCACAGCTGATGAAGAGGAGCTGGGGGTGGCAGAACATTTTAAAAAAAGTTATGGTGAGGCTCACTTTGTGAGTCAAACTCAGTCATGCTATAAGTCAAGGTTTCAACCCTTAGAAACCAAAGGACCACAACCAAAGTCATCCGTCGAAGCCCCACCAAAGGACATGGAACTAAAACCTCTTCCACCTCATCTTAAATACATTTTTCTTGAAGGTACTGATGCTCTACCATTAATATGTTCCTCTGATTTGACTCTAGGTGAGGAGAAGTTGCTATATGTTCTGAAGCAGCACAAAAGAGCCTTTGGATGCCAGATGGCCGATATCAAGGGGATAAGTTCATCCGTGTGCATACATAAAATTTTAATGGAAGACGAGCACAAGATTGTCGCCCAACCTCAGCGTCGCCTCAATCCAGTAATGCAAGAGGTTGTCAAGAAAGAGGTGATAAAGCTGCTGGACCTTGGGATTATTTATCCCATCTCTGATAGCAAATGAATGAGCCTTGTGCAAATCGTGTCGAAGAAAGGTGGGATTACAGTGGTAGAGAATGAGAACGACGAGTTGATCCCCACCAGACTTGTCACCGGATGAAGAGTCTGCATCGACTACCGAAGACTTAATAGCGCCACAAGGAAGGATCACTTCCTCATTCCTTTCATCGACCAGATGCTAGACAGATTAAGTGGTCGTGCCTTCTACTGTTTCCTCGATGGGTACTCAGCACATTTCCAGATCGCCATCAACCGCGAGGACCAGGACAAGATCATCTTCACTTGTTCCTATGGGACTTTTTCTTACCGCCGAATGCCCTTCGGTTTATGTAATGTACTCGCAACTTTCCAGCGGTGCATGATGCCCATCTTTCACGATATGGTGGAAGACTTTTTAGAAATTTTTATAGATGACTTTTAAGTTACAAGACATAGTTTTGATGATTGTTTGTCTAATTTAGCCTGTATCCTAAAACGTTGTGAAGAGACCAACTTGGTCTTAAATTAGGAGAAGTGTCATCTAACGCTTACTGAGGGAATTGTGCTCGGATATAAAGTCTCCCAAAGAGGGATTAAGGTGGATAAGGCTAAAGTAGAGGTAATTGAAAAGTTAGTTCCACCAACTGACCTCAAGACGTTAAAGGGACTTTTAGGGCATGCAGGGTTTTATAGATTTATTAAGGATTTTTCAAAAATTTCCAAACCCCTCACTCAGCTACTTTTAAAAGATGCACCGTTTAACTTTAATGTTGAGTGCCTACATGTCTTCAATTTTTTTAAGAAGAAATTAACCCATGTCCTCGTTCTGACTGTACCAGACTGGAGCTTGCCTTTTGAGCTCATGTGTGACGCTAGTCACTGTGCAGTGGGGGCGGCACTAGGGCAGAGGAAAGAAAAGATTTTTCAGCCTATCTACTATGCGAGCAAGACGTTGGATCCTACTCAACAGAATTACACCACCTCGAAGAAAGAACTCCTGGCGATTGTGTTTGCATTTGACAAGTTTCGGCAATATCTGATTGGTACTCATGTGATAGTTCACACTGATCACTCGACGTTGAAGTACATATTGCAGAAACAAGACTCAAAGCCACGGCTCCTTAGGTGAGTGTTGCTACTGCAAGAGTTCAATATGAGCATAGTAGATAGGAAGGGGACAGAGAACGTGGTAGCATATCACTTATCAAGACTTCCTTTTGCCCATGGCGACGGCTTTGAAGCACCCATTAAGGAAGAATTTCCTGACGAACACCTCCACGCCATGGAGGCTGCCGCCACGGACGACGAGTCTGCCGCCATAGAAGAAGATGGTTACGCCAACGAAATCAACGCACTGGAGAAGGCGTCGTGAAGGATCAGAAGCAACCATCCACCATGGTATGCCGACTACGTAAATTATTTGGCAAGTAACTTCTTACCCCCTGATTTCACTGCCCAGAAAAGAAAGAAGTTTTTTTAATGACCTTAAACATTACATGTGGGATGAACCCTGTCTCTATAGATTTTGCACTTATGGTATTTTAAGGCGTTGTGTTGCAGAAATAGAGATTCCAGATATTCTAACCTATTGTCATGAAGGAGCGGTTGGGGGTCATCATGGTCCTAAGAGAACAACATTCAAAGTGTTACAATGTGGCTACTTTTGGCGTACAATCTTCAAGGATGCTGAAGCACACATCAAAACAAGTGATGTCTGTCAGAGAACAGGAGGAATATCCAAGAAAGATGAGATGCCCCTTACAAGTATTTTAGTCTGTGAGTTATTTAATGTTTGGGATATAGATATCATGGGTTCCTTCCCCTCTTCCCATTTAACAAGTATATTCTTATCGCTGTGGACTATGTCTCTAGGTGGGTGGAAGCCATTCCTTCCCCCACTAATGACACCCGTGTAGTCATGAAGATTTTGTAAAAGAACATTTTTCTAGATTTGGAACGTCACGGGCCCTCATACCTGATGGAGGAAGCCATTTTTGCAACAAGATGTTAGAAAGTCTACTCAAGAAGTATAATGTTCATCACAAGGTGGCGACACCTTGCCATCCTCAAACTAGTGGGCAGGTGGAGATCTCTAACAGGGAGATTAAACAAATACTGTAAAAAACGGTGAGTTCCAGTAGAAAGGATTGGGCCGATAAGCTAGACGATGCATTATAGGCATATAGGACAGCCTTTAAGACATCAATTGGTATGTCCCCATATCGTTTAGTTTTTGGCAAAGCATACCATCTCTCCGTTGAGCTTGAATATAGGGCATACTGGGCCCTAAAGTTTTTCAACTTTGATAACAAGGCGACGGGTGAGAATAGACTAAACCAACTCCATGAGTTGGAAGAGAGTAGGTACCTGGCCTACGAGAATGCTAAGTTGTATAAGGAGCACACCAAACGTGTGCATGATCGCATTCTAGCACAAAGGGCATTTGAGCCTGGACAACTTGTTTTATTGTTTAAAGTTGTTTTAACTCCCGTTTGAAGTTGTTTCTAGGAAAACTGAAGAGTAAATGGATTGAGTCCTACACAGTTGTACAGGTATATTACTATGGCACCATTGAGATCGAAGATGATACTAGGAAGTACATTGTCAACGGTCATCGCCTCAAGCCGTACATCGCAGGCCAGCCCATAGAGATAAGTAAAGATTTGGATCTTCAAGATCCATCACCTGAGCAAGATGATTGAAAGAGCCGAAGAAGTCTAGCTTAATGGATTCTAAACTAAGCGCCATATGGGGGGTAATCCATACTCCTTTCCTCGTTTTGTTTTGTTTTCTTAATCTTTACTTTTTCGTAGTTATGTTTGTTTTACGTTGTATTTGATCTTTGTATATTTTGGTTTTCAGGAACACACAGGAGTTTAAGAGCATGGAATGTCCATGGCGTCGGAGTAAGCTACCGCTATACTGTCTCCTGACTGTGGACAACACAAGCATCAATCATAGAGATAAGCATAAGCATTTCAAGCAAGGAAACTGAAGCAATTAAAAGAAATAATTACAAGTCCAAATGTTTGAGAATGTTTCAAGGATGAGTCAATGAAGACGACGACAATCACAAAGCAGAGGTGTTGAGGAAATTTAAGCATAAGAGGATCATGGATTTGGAGATGCACATGGAGAAGGACCATGTCTCTTCTGGCAGACAGCACAATCAATATGGGCCTCGTGTTGCTGAGGGGCGAAGGCACTCCGGGCATCTATGTCATCATCCGTCATGACCTCCCATTCAAGTAGCAAATCTAATGGTGCCTTCTCGATTGAAGTCTTCTGTGAAAGGTACTTCTCGGGGAATGACATTTCCTCGGGGAATTCAAAGCCTGTTGCATCTTTGGGATCCAGGACGTCCAAGACTTCCACTTTCCCGGCCTTCCCTATCGCCGCCTCCGCCTGCCTTCGTGCTATTTGGAACCCATTATCATACCAAGTGAAGCATAGCTCCCCCATGGCGCTCTCATAGCTCTTGGTTTTCACATAATTCTCCATAGAGCAAGTCTCTGCATCCGCCACGTACGCCCCCAAGGATTTCTTTAGAGCTTGGCGTTGAGCACGGTTATATCTGACTAAAGCTTTTAACCTTATCTCTTCCAGCTGGAACTCTCATCATTGCCCCTGGTACTTGGCGTCTTCAGCTTTGAAAACCCCAACTTCTTTGTCCTTGGTGGCAAGGGCCTCGCTGGCTTTCCTCTTGAACTCCTCATCTTCCTTGCTCTTCTGCTCAAGCGAATGTTTGGCCTTCTTCAACTGTTTAACGTCATCAAGGAGTTCGGCAATTCTAGCATCTTTCTCCTTGAACACATCTGCAACCGCCTCCGCCTTCCTTTTATACTCAGCAGCCTCGTTGAAGGCTTTCATATGCTGGTTCTCCATGGCGGTGAGCTGGCTTCTGCACAGCTTGGCCTCGTCTTGGGCCTTCTTCTCCTTCTCCTGTGTTGCTTTGGCTTTCTCAAGGACATCTCTTATACTCCTCTCATAGGTAGCCTTCCACGTCTCATGCTCCTTGATGAACCCCTGGATGACTTCTTCCTTCTCCTCTCGCTGCTTCACGGCCTCGCTCCAAAGGGTGTTGTCCTGCAAATCAAACATTACTACAAGAACAAGTGGCAGTGTTTACAATCGAATTCGTTCCATTAAGGTTACCTTTACAACAACTGCGGTAATGTGTTGACTGAGTTCATCATTAGTAAGGTTGGTGGCGACCTCCACATCTTTAGCCGTCATAGCTCCCCGAGTCCATTCCAGCCTCAGGACCTCTTTCTCCTTCTTGTTAGCGCCTGGCAAAATCACCATATGGTGGGGTATGATGCGCCATTTGGGCGAGGAGTATGACAGGACTTGTGGAGGGATTTGTTGAGTTGTTGCAAGATCGAGTGGTAGAACGGATGGCGACATGACTGATGGCGGCAGCTGCAAGGATGGCGGCAGTAGCCCTTGCCCAGATTTTCCATCCCTGTTTCCCTTGGCCCTGGTCTTCCTACGCTTCTTATCAGCTCCTCCCTTGTCTTTACCCTCCGCCACCGGTACTACCGCCATGGCGGCAGTAACCTCCTTCCCCGTGTCGACAGCTGCAGCCTTAGAGTCTGTCAATAC